>DF239137.1:51479-76037 GCA_000507305.1 Breviolum minutum Mf 1.05b.01
TACGACGTACGACACACGTAACACGTACGACTACGACGACTACGACGACGTACACGACACACACACACACGACACACACACACACACACACACACACGACACACACACACACACAGACACACACACACACACAGCACACACACACACACAGACACACACACACACAGACACACACACACATCACACACTCACACACACACACACACACACACACACACACACACAACAACAACCACCACCACCACCACCACCACCACAACAACAACAACAACAACAAGATTGCTTCAAAACACCTAGGTGAGTTTCAACAGATGTCACACTATGCATACGTAATTACAAACTCAAAAAATATCTCTCGCAATGCAGCTGGTTTGCCTTGCCTCGATTTCCAGGTTGGAAAGTCGATGGGCAATGGCAGCTCCACCATTGTATACTGAGTACATAACCTGGGCACAAACACACTGCTTCCCTATAATCCTGAACGATATGAATCCTTGAAAGATAAGGCAATGCATATGAAAATATACAGATGTCAAGTATATACAAAACTCGCCCAAAGTCAAAATGTGTTGGTTCAGGACGAACCTACACACATCTATGCGTGACAGGCATATAGCCGCATCAAATGTGGTTATATAAATCTGGTACACTCGTATGCGTGACAAACAGACCTTTCCGCTACTCGGAAGCGATGCACACCACTGACATGAAGTGACTGTAGATTCATGATAATTCCGGAGGAAAAAATGTTCCATCTGAGAAGGGTTATGTACTGCATTGTGGAGTGGCAACCCTTTAGCATCCCTCGAAATGACTTGGCAGCACTTGGCACCATGACACTTGACGCTGGGCGTTAATGTGGGCCATGATTCCCAGACTTATCCTTGTCCCACTTGGGAAGCCTCGCCTTTTGGGCCCAGTCCATCACCCTTTGAATTCCACAAAATGTCAAGCTACTGATGATATCCAAAAAGTAATATAACTTGATATAACATGACATGACATGATATAACATGATATACTGCAACTGCACGTTTCTACCCTCATGTTGCTTCACCAACCCCTTACCTGCCTTACCTATTAACGCATACTCAGCACCATCACCTTTTTTTTTGAAATGTCGCAACATCACGCAATCCCGAGCCATCCACCTTCGAGACAACAAGCCTTGAACTTTCAATGGATGCAATGTTGCCATGTCAGGTCTCTGAGAAGTGAAGGAAATCATATAGATAGAACATCTAGGACAAACAACGTACAAATGGTCTAATGTCTCTTTAATGACTCATGTATAACCTTTGATATCTTTTGATGGATCACTGGATCCACTCTCTCAATGTCTGAAAGTTCAATCTGAAGAACGGCCGGGCATGAGCGCGCAACAAAGATACTTCTTGACCCTATGTCGGGTGCCTACATGGCAGGCTCCAAACCACTTACCATGAAAAAATCAACTTGGTACCAATGCATGTTCCATCTTCACGTGAAGTCCGAAGCAAGAGATACGTCACTAACTACTGTAAATCCACGAAATGAGGAAATGCATGACATTCATACCTTGAGTTGCTGAGATCTCTAGAATCTCTAGATGTTTCTGAGGCCTGAAGTGTCTTCTTAGCGCGGAAACCTTGACAAAAACCACAAGTGGGGCATCCCTAAGGACCTCCTAACGATGTTTGATGTTTCAGGTTGCCTACAACGCAGCAAGCACCGCTACAGGGGGTAGTCGCACAGTGTGCAACACGTAGAGCAAGGTGGTGAGTACAGTCACACCACCAGCTTGATGCAACACACCCAACTCCACAGGCACATAGAGCAACAGCGTGGCAATGCCCAAAAACCTTGAACAAGTTGGATGAACCCCAAGGGTGATCTGAAGTTGATAACAGTTGATTCTGGCTGTGTCCATGGTTTAAGGCTTAAGGCTCATTTGGATACCCTCAACTACTAGCCAAAGACCCTGGAAACTGCATTGTAGACCCCAAAACCCTGGTCTAGAATCAAATCCTTGGTCGGATTCCGTGAAGTTTCCTTAACTATTTTAGACCTCATTGATTTTTGATGATTTTTTGGGACCCCAAACGGCTAGGTCTAGAATGGGGGTCTGAAATGGTAGGCATCTTGGGTCTAGAATGGTTTCTTGACCCCATTCTAGACCCTTCTGNACATCCAAAAATCCAAATTTAAAAAAAAACATCCAAATTCCATCAAATTCCATCATCCGAAATCCAACATCCAAAACTCCAAAATATCATCTTGTTTTTTTGGAAGGTCTAAAATGCTTTGGACCCCCTAGGGTCTAAAATGCTTTTGGACCATTATAGACCTTCCACGGAGTGGACCCCGGGCAGATGCATTCCAGACCCTGTAGTAGTTGGGGGTATTCATTTGGCTGGTCAATACGTAAATCTGTGAAGCATGGCATGTTTTTTCCCCAAGTGGCATCTACATCTCATCGGGCTGATTCAAATAAAGTTCGCGAACGTTTTCAAATTGTGAGATGAAATGTCTGAGTCTAAACCACTATGTCATTAGCATTGCAGGACTTCATCAAAAACCAAATGACTCGAAACCATCTCTGGTGTTTCTCCGTTCACCTTTCACCGAGACGCATCTGTGCTCCCAAAACCATGGGTAGAATTGAAGTGGCACCAGCTGCTGCGGCAGATAATGGCAGCTGGGTGGAGTAAAGCCACAAACCCATGGACGCAGCCACAGATGAGTAGGCCAACCTTGTTGATACAAAGTTTAAGTTGATGTGAATACATCATGCACGTGTTTCTCCTATTTTAATTTGGTTTGCTTGCGGTTTGCAGGCTGTGGTGTTTTGTTCAACCAATGACTTTTGCAGGCTGCAGGCTGCCAGAACCAGTACTACCAGCATGTACATTTCCAAAAGCAAGATGGAGACGTGGATCCAGCGTGAACTCTTGCACATGGCTAGGGTTGCTGGGTTGGTTGATGGATGGAGAACTGAACCTTTCATGGCCGCTACCTGCTGAACACAAAGGAAATGGGGTTGGGTTCAAAAACATGCGGAACAACCCAAAACCAGAGGCCATTGAGCACCCGGATGCACCCGGCTACTTTGTTTCATTGATTCCTTTCCTGGGGTACCTTAACCAATTTCATGAAAATTTCCCGCGTGATTCAAACCCAGCAGCATTCGGTGGTTAAACTGAACCACCGCAGTTTCTTCGAAGAGGGCTCGCCACTTGCCAATGGGACTAGCAATGAAGGATAACCATTCAGGTGGTACCCAGTCATCCAGCATCTTAGGCCATGTGTTGTAAGCACGCCCAGCATCATTCCTAGCAATTCTGTAGTGATGATGCGGTGGTTGAGGGAGCAGCTTTCAACCGCTTGTGAAACATATCAAAATCAACCAAGATTGCCCGAACAATGATGAAAGTCAGGGGGGGTTCTTGCTCGTTTCTTATATTGTGTTGATTTGTGTCGCCCTTTCAGGCCTTCCTCCATTGCTTTCCAAGTGTCCCTGCAACAAAGGGCCCACTGAGCAATGTGAGCATCACTAATGCGGTAGTAGGAAATGCCAAGGTGCGCAACTGTCCTGCAGCCTTCACTGCTTGAGCACTCTTGTGGAGTACCTCTGGACTGGGCCGCAGCAAACTCAAGGTGTTCCTGACTCGATGACTGACGGAAAACGCTTGGGAGGACATGTAAAGATGCCACAATATATGACCATGTGAAGTTACCCCCAAAAGTTGTAGAATTCATGAGAAATCACTGTTGAACTACGTGGTCTGTCTATGCACTGTTGGGGAGAATTCAAAGGCCCTGATGTTGAACCATAGATGCATGTACAGTGGTTACACGGTTACACTAGGACATGTTGGATTCCAACATGCCTCCTTGGATATATAGCATTGTTATCTGAAACGTTGAAAAACTGTAGATATCTGATACATCCATTTTATCATCCATGGCTCCATACGCAACCAGCATAGATTGTGAGAGCAGCTGTCCAATGAGAAGCCAAGCGGTAAGGCGACACACGTGGGCGTTGATTGGGGCCCTGGGTGGGCGTATGCTTCTCCGGAGGGTCAAAACCGCTCCTGATGACAGGGAGGAATCTTCCTTTTTAAGCCATGGAGAACCTTTTTTTTGGGGGGAAAATTGTGAGACATTCACAAATTTGGAGAAAACACATACCGAGATGGTAGCAAGCTATATATCATGCATGTGTATCCCCAAAGCAGACTTAGGTATGGATTGATCCGCCTTTTATCTGATTCTGGATTTCATCGGGTGCCTGACCATCCACCAACCCACAAAGGCTTGTGAAAGACCCAGAGCGAAAAGCCCAGTAAGATTTGCCCCTAGGCGAGCACGCAGGACGCCCCTACCAGCGAAGTAGACCAGTGGACCAGCGAAAAGAAGCCCAGCGGTCCGACCCCACATTCCTTTTGGCAGCGGAAAGTGTGGCAGGTGAAAGCAGAGGCGAAACTTGAAGGGATGCAACACTTTCAACATCAGTTAGATAATCAGCTCTTGCGATTGTTTCATGTCCAGGAAGAGAAAAAATTACAAATGCAGGAAAGGTTCGGTGGAACCATTCCACAAAGTAAATCCTCTTGAACTCATCAAGTTCCATCTTGCCAGCATGCAAGCGCTGGTACCTTAAAATGATAAGTCAAAGTTAACAACTATCCACGCTTAAAGGTATGGATATCTGGGCATAAGGCATGGTGCCACAGCTTACAATTGCCAATCACGGACTTGAAAGCTATGCAAGTCTTGTTTGAAGAACCATGAAACTACTTTCAATCACCGAACAAGTGCCACGGAATGGCACGGTCAACTGTGCCGGATCTGTATATGGTGGTTTCAACCTTGTGATGGATGTTACTCCTGCTTTTTTCTTGTATACATTTAACAATGAATTTGTACATTGCATCCAGTCATACAGACATGAAGCTCCCACAACCGATCCACAAGTGAGAAAAAAATCCATCCCAGAAAACTTGTACCCAGCAAAACATCTTCTTTGGGATTGAACGGTTGGCTTGTGTTGACATTGCTGGGCCAAGAGACTCTGGATACTTCTTGTATTCTTCAAACTCCTTGACCCATCCCTCCTGAGTCCATGGAAGGCGACGACCTTCCAAACGCCAGTCCGTCATGGACAAGCCGCTACCAGACAAACGAGTGTATCCTGCGGTGTTGAAGGGGGATGGGATGTAAGGTAGATGTAAAGTAGTTTGCAAGTGTTATATTATGAAATTATGAAAGGTTGCAATTTGCATACTTTGTGTAGTATAGCATGCCATGGATAGATACGGGAATACAAGCCAGTACAAACGTCAAACAAACATATCATCAGCCACCAACGGCTGGCTAAGCTCTTATTTCGGTCGATAAGTTAAGCGGCATCAAGATGTTCAAGTCAGGATGCATTTGGAACATCACTGGTCTACTTCCACGACCACATCTCCTCCAATGGCAATCATACTGAAGAGCATGCCACAAGTCCTTCGGACGGGGGAAGCAACCTCTTACCTTTCAGATCCCTCTTATTCCGCCACAGCTGAAGCGTGTTTGGCTTGAAGCAGGCCCAGGATGTGTTCATTGCCATCCAAATTAACAAAGCTTTAGTGATACAAAACCGAAAAATGCCGTGCACTTGGGAACCAGTCATTGCAAATCAATGAATCACCTTCCAGTTCATGAACTATCAAAACCTCAAATCCCCCAACAAAATACAGTAAACACTGGATCATGATCATGATCTGCTTAAAAAATATTGCTAGCCTCAAGAGTTTGACATTTTTCTCCGCATCAGGGCTGAAAGCTGAGCCAAGACTCCCAGCCAACCAAAGTCCCACAGTCTTCTCCCAGCCAGGGGTCACCAATTCTCCAAGTTTCTGCCTTTCAAAGGTGGTAAAAAACAGTGGATTCCTAAGGATACCCTTAGGGTATCAATGATTGAATACATGTCGTGGTGTTCCAAAGTGGAATTTTCAGGAGAAGTGAACGCATTTTATATCATTTTATACTTTACTTGGGTGATTAGGTGTTGATTATGCAAGTACATGTGCAGTACTTAAATAGTGAAATATTGTTGCCTTTTGCTCGTTTTTGCAAACTCTTTCCGTGCCGGGTCGGGTAGCCGAAAATGCGCAATCCTTTGCGAGATGTCTGCAAATATCCCAATTGACCGAAAGAACTTTAATGAACATATCAAAAGTACATGTTGCTTGAATACTTTCCACCGATCCACACCTCAATGGCGCATGCTGAATGCTATACTTTAAACACTTCTCTCAAACACGTTCAACCAATCATGAGTGCATCGAGTACTATAGGCAATAGTTGGTCTACTTGCATAATTCAAATCGCATTCTGGGTGTGGAACTATTTTTTCCTCTAGCTCCGTCGGAGTGTGCCCACACCTCACGTCTGTGCAGAAGCACGGTGGTTGTGCTTGTGGTGGTTGGCTATTGGTTGTCATTTTGGTTTGCTCCATGTTGTTCGTTGTTTGTTGATGTTGTTTATTGTGGGGCGGTAGTCTTGCTCACTGCTTCTCGAGGTCGAAGGCGTAGGTTGCCGTTTATTTGGGTTTGTCACTTCTTTTTGTTGCTGCTGTCAATGTGGTTGCTGCTGTTGTATCGCTGCTTTTGGTGTCATTGATGCTGGCTTATCTGTGGTCTTCTTGTTGCGTTCCTTTTCGTGCTGCTTGTTTTCATTGCGGCCACCTTTTTATCTCGTGTTCTTGCTGCCGTCTGTGATTGCACAAGAGCAAAGAACCCAACACACGCACACATGCAAATGCAGCAAAGGCATTGAACGAAACCAGGCCCCCAGAGCAAAAAACAAACAAACATGCAAAAAAGAGCAGGTGAAGACATAGAAAGGGACAGGTCAGCGAAAAAAGCAAATAAGCAAAAGAGTCTAAGAGGCAATTGTCAAACAAAAACAAGAAACCTGGCCAACACATCCACTCAACGAAATGAAAGCTCCCCATCAAAAACATCCCTTTCAATTTTCACCCCTGTATCCTGCATGACGATGGAACCTATGAGTTGATTCATGTAATTCCAAATTTCCTGACACTCCAAATATCTAGTGATATGTAAGGACGCGAATCCTCCGGAAATGTATGTAGAAACATTGACAGTTTTTTTCATCTCCGGAAAGTCTTGTCTCTGCCTGAAGCCAGTCAACAACTTCCCAAGATATGATCAATCCATTCTCAAGTACATCTGCATGTACAAATCACATCGTCTAGATGCTTGTGGGATCTTCTAAGTCTAGGGTTGCCAACACATCACAATCTCTGAGATTGGGGTGTTCTTGCACTATTGATCCACACTCGTCTCAGATGTGTCAAATGGGATTGACTTCACCCAGACCATCTTTAACCATCCCCTTGCTGAGGAAGGCGTCAAGGCCAAGCTACTGTTGACCCTCCATGGCAGGCATTGCCGTGGTGGCCTTGGGTTTCAGCCATTGCCGTGTGCAGGGTACGGTACCACACGTGCTGCGAGGCAAAGTGATAACATGGCGAGCATGGCGCAGTCCCAGGCGCAACATGGCAAGATAAGTTGCGAAGTTATATAAAAGCAAACAACACTAATTACTTGGAACCATCAAGTTTATCTGCAAGCATCCAAACGTTTTGACCTCATATGTATATATATATATATAAACATAATTTAGTGTAGTCTTCAGTCTTGCAAGACATGGCCCCATGGGAGACTGCTTTTCAGATTTGGAGATGGACTTGACTGGGACCAATTGGCCTTCAAAAAGGTCTCATCCGAAGTGGATGTCTTCCAATGATTACACTGCTCCACTGCTTGCACTGCATGTTGCTTTGGGCCACGGTAAGGTCACTTTCAACTTCTGACTGTTTGGTAGTCACCCATCTAGCGAAGGAGAGTCGCACATATGGCAGCTAGTTCCCTACAAAGGAACACGGAAAAAACATAAAAAAAACACCAACAACTCAATATAGACCTTGCAAAGGGCATGATTTGGTACCTGAGCTTCACTTTTACCTTCCCTTTGCAGGGCTTATTTTTGAGATTTGGAAGTTCTCTCTGCACTGTGCACCTTTGTTTCCAGCTGCGTCATTCTTCGCATGCTCGGTTTTACAAAGAGCAAATACAAAATAGTAAAAGTAGCCTCATGTGGCATTTGACCACCATTTCTTTCAGCATGTTCAATGCTTGATTTAGAGTCTAGAGCCATCCTGCACTTGACTCCTCTGTGTGTGTGTTGGTGGACGCGTCTCCTCTTCGCAAAGCTTTGAATCAATCATAAAATCTTGTGCATGCAGGGGCAGAAGTAGAATTGATAATTGAAGCCCTAAGCTTGCAGTCCATCAATGTCCATCATCTATCCTCATTCGCCAAATTTAGAATCTCCAAATCTCCAATATCTGGTGCTCTCACCAGCTCAGCCACCCGGCGTGATTTCGCTCCATTGCTGCGGCATCGTGAAGCCATGGTAAAGCAAATAATCCGCCTTGAAAAGGGAGACCACTGGGAGACCCATGACCCATTGGATGCCATTTTCTGGCCTTCCTGAAAAAACGGCTTGTTTTTTTGCATAAAGATTCGCCTAGAGATATATGTATTAAAAAAAGCCGAAGGATGCTGAAGGGATTCCAAAAACCATGTATTATAGATAATGTTATTGAAGTTCTTCAGAAACTAACGATGAATGAAAACCGTTGATGAACCTCACATATTTTGGCACTTGGAATTGAAAAAAGGCTGAAAACCACTGCCACTGTTTGAAGGGAGTTGGCTTGACAAGTCAGTTCAGTTCGCGTTGTCTTATGTCAATGTGATACGTTAGGGAATATGTCTGAGGCAAAATGATATGGCAATGACAGGATTGCGCATTTTAAAACAAACATGACACATGGTGGCCTTAGCTTTCGCAGATTCGAATCTAATGCTGACTTTTCAAACGGTAACCAATTAACCATGCATTCCACAAAATGGCGACTTTGGTCTTCAGCAAAACGAGCTGCCTAATATATTGTCACCAATTGAGATTCAACAACACCGCAAGCTTTTGTCCCCCCGAAAATGGCAAGTGACATTGGAACGTACGCCATAGCCAACAGTGATTGCCTGGGACATCGCAGGATCTTTGGATTGAAATAGTCAAGTCCATGTCGTATCAAACATAGCTTCCCCCAAAAAGGGGTTGGCTCCAAATTTTCAAGCAACTGCTTGATACCACGGCTGTACATGCTGCTCGCTCATCTTCAAAATGGGTTGTGGATGGTTGTGGATGGTTGTGGTTGAAAACACCCTCCCCCTTGCAAATCCGCACACCAACACCCTGGATTTGTCTTGGCTCTGTGCAGTACAAACATAAAGGGTACTCTGTGACAGCTACAGCTACAAAGAGAAACAATAGATTGCTGTTTCCACAATTCATCACAATTCCATCATCTGCCTTAGAACCAGCAAGTTGCAAAGTCTCTCATTCCAAAGTCCCTACCCTACCTGCAACGCTTCAAGCATCAGGAACCATTGCTTCCCCACAAAAAAGACATATCTGCAAGTAATTATTTATCACCCGTCAACCTTTTCTCATTTAAAAAAGTCAAACGAAAACTAAGCCTCCACCATGCTCCACCCAATTCAGAATCTCACATTTCGATCCGCCCCAGATTATCATGATCATCATGATCCTCTTCCTCATCCTACTGCCATACGAACCATGCAGCATTACTGGGTCTCCCAGGCCGACTGGGCATCTAAGTCTTGCTTTGCTTTCAGTGTCACGGCAGCGGAGTCTGCATCCTGGGCAGGTTCTCAACCGCTAGGATTGTGGGGGTGAGAACTACCTATTACGTCCAAGCGAAGGAAGCAACAGCTGAAAGTGAAGCTGTGCAAGCACTCATCTTCTGTCAGCAGGAATCCAAATTGGAATCCAACCAAAGGCTGACTCAACGGCATCCGTTTTGTGATGTGCTAAAAACTGCACCCTCCTAGAAGCTGAAAGCAAATCACATGGATATGTTTGGACCTCTTCTCTTCGCAATCAAAGTAAAAGATGATTCAAAATGTTTATTTATATCATTGTACACCTGAGGCCTGTTCGTATGATTGAGGGAATACAACATAAATGATACGTATAATATATATATATATATATCTCTCTCTCTCTCTAGCGCCATCAAATGTCCCTACAGAGGGGGCGCGAGCCCAAACCAGCATTGCAACATGTTTCTATACATATAGACATAAATATGTATCTCCTTTCGCATCCTTGTCGGGAAAAACCATACCAACAAAAGTCTGAGCCGTCAGGCATAAGAGATGTTCGTCAAGGACTCATTTTCCTGTCCGTCGGGCAAAAAATCAAAGATTGGAGTCTTTGGAAAACATCAGCATGCGAAGCATGGCTCTGCTTGATAACTTTGGATCAAAACAAAATACGGTTGATGGAAGAAATCCTGCACCACCTGGGATGTATAAAACCTTGTAAAAAATGGTGTATTGACCATATCAACTGGTTAGCAGGTTTTTTTCCATCAACAGTATCAGTATCAAGCTTCCAATGCCAAATGATGAAGGGTTCAATCCAGTGATTTTTATTGACCCCTGCCTTGTCTAGAAAAGTCACCAAACCTTTTGTCACATATGTTTGCCAAGCTCAAGACTCAAATCATGTCACATTTAACCTGCAAAAACAAACATCTATGATATTAGTGTGTCATGGAGGGAGTTTGATGCACCAATGACCTATAGTTGCTGTAACCTTCTTGAAATCAGCAAGAATGTTTGAGCACCCCAAAAATGCACCTGATACCTCAGCAAATCATCCGTGGAGAACAAACGCTGCCTGGCGTATCCGAGCTATTACGCTAAATGTGGAAAAATTATGAAAAATTGGCACAAAGAAACGTGGCTTGTTTCCACTCAGTCTTCAAACATCTTTATTCCTTTGAACTTTCGAACATTTTGGAAACCCCATTTCAATTCATGTCAGCTCCAGCATCTGTTTGTTTTTTCCACATCCGAAGTTTACCTCAGCCAAGCGACTCAGGGATGGGCAAATGATGATCCACCAGGTCAATCAAGGGCATGATGGCCAACTGCGGTGAAGTCTGACCTGAATTTTGGACATCTCTTGGGGATCGGAAAGGAATTTCCATGAATTTTCCGAAATCTAAGGACACAAATTCCACCATGTCAATCACAAAAACCCACCAGGTAGCTTTTCACCACCAGCCGTACCCCCTCATTTTCCGGTCTGAGTCACTTCGATTTTCACGATCTGGCAGGTTAACAGTCTCACCACGAGACATCACTACCATGGCCCACTTCTTAAACCTCGGAGAATTTTCAGATGCGATCAGCCTTCTGAAATGGTGTCAATACCGGGAAAGGTCACATAAAAAAAATCGTGCCTTTGTGCATGCGCCAAGAAAGGGTCAAATGCAGTGAAGATTTTGAGCGTCTTTTCTTCGACCTTTTGCTTTCAAAAATGCCTTTAACATCCATGGTCATGACGGACAGGTCGTTCATCATGAGATCCATGGAGTCCAAATGGAAGGACAATTCAAACGGCTTCATTGCAACCAGCACCATCATCTGTGATACTCAAAATCAACTTGTCCATTGCAAAACCAAGATGGCACTTTCTGAATCATGCTGTAAGCGTTGATTTCAATCAGGTGTTTGACTGACGTGTTTCACCAAGAGGCTTTGGCCCTTACAAACTACAATCAAATCAGCCTGACTGCCATCGATCATTTGAATATCTTACCGATGGTTTCCACTCTTCTTCAACAATCTAGAATAAACATGTACTAGTTTAAAGTATCCACACACACAATCATAAAACAATCATAGATAATACAATCATACACATGCATATAACATAAGTATGCATGAACTAAAGCATCTCTAAATTAACTGATTTCAGAGCTTCCTGTCATCCCCGCAACACTCCAAATCGTTCCTTTTCTTTGCATCTGCCGCTGTCCATTCGCAATGTCTTGCAAAATCCACGGCAACTCCTGCCACGACTCAACTGGAGTGGAGGGGGCCCCGTCTTCCAAAACTGAAATCCAGTGGGGAATCTGATATCTCTTGATATCTTTCAGGTGTGAAGTTTCATTGGGGTGGTAAACTAAAACCGCAATGGCATCTCTATAGACCGTACCTATTTGTACATCTGATTGCTTGGTATCTGTAGATATGTCAATGGTTGTTGATTCCCGGTAGGTGACATCGAAGCCTCCTACTCCACTTGCATACGTTTCTGCTTGTTCATG
Organism: Breviolum minutum Mf 1.05b.01; assembly: GCA_000507305.1. Taxonomy (NCBI): domain Eukaryota; class Dinophyceae; order Suessiales; family Symbiodiniaceae; genus Breviolum; species Breviolum minutum. The sequence continues at coordinate 63,751 of DF239137.1, forward strand.
TGAGAAGCTCTGTGCTCGAAACGAAGTATAGGCGTGCTCAAAGTACCACACAAGCAAGCAAGTCCTGGTTTCATCCCTCAAACCTACATCAATCTGAAGGTAGAGTGGCTCTCCAGGTGTCCCCCTCTGACTTCAAGTGTCTCATTGCCGGAGCCTTCTCTACAATGTGGTCAGGAATGGATCCTTTCCTTAGGCAAATGCTTGGGATCTTGGAATTGGACGGAAAAAAGTACCACCAACAGATCTCACTTGACGACTTCTGATGTCCAGCTTCAATCGTTGCTTCACATCTGTCAAGGTCTTCCGGAAATCAGGCAACCTCAAGGGTCGTCATGGAAGCTTCAACTTCGACTTGCGGGACTTGTGGGGCGCAAATGTGGCATTCGAGGAAGTGAACCTCCTAAAAGAACACACACACACAATGTACGAGCCAAGGGCGCAAACTCATGGAAACCATCTGTATCCATTTGTAGTTCTAGCCTGGAAATGGTTCAAATGACCTGTGTATATCACATGTTAAAATAATCTATCTGTATCTAGTTACATTGATGTACTTATGTGGAATAAGGCCTCGTGTGATTGAAATCGGATGAGTTGGGCCAAGAAAACATCAAAACATGTCCCAGCTTACCCATGTATCAAACAAAACAGGGATGAAAATAGTGGCTGAAACAAAGCTGAAGGACATGGGCCCCAGTTCTTTCATGTTGTTTTGAACCTGTTGGGGCAATTTCCATTGGGGTGCCATGCCTACTTCGTTGACAAGAAGCATACCATCAGCGATGCTATCATTGGGTTTGGCCGGACGCCTGATTCATTCCGGCTTGCGCTGGTGCAGTGTGAAAGCTGATTTCTCAGTCATACGCCATACGCATGAAAAAAAACACATGCATTAAGTCCAATGGATTCTTCAGGTTTGAACCAGCAAAATGCCCACATGTTGCGCATGAAACATAGCCCGCTGCACCTGTCACTTCGCTCCAACTTCGATGCCTTTGTTTTGTCGCCTCCAACACGGATGAAAGCAACATGCAAATGAGGCTCAACTATGCATATTCTAATCGATGTCAAGCGGCCCGCGTAGTATCTAACTGCATCACTTAAAACAAGGGCAGTCTGCGTACTCACAACCACACCCAGCACAGCATCCTTTGGGTCATGGGCATCCCTCTCTATGTGCTTAGGAACCGATTGGCAGTTCCTTGGCTCCCCATGGATAGTAGATCCCCCTTCACTACATTCCCCAGAACGTTGGACTCAAGCTTTCTGAAACCTCCTTCAATGGACCAAACCAAACCATGAAACATCAGGAAACTACCATGAAATGGGAAAAAAATACAGTCCAACTGAATGAACACGATGAACTGCTCTGATTGCAATTTTTTTTCTTTAATGCATGTGGCATAAGACTATCCATATGCCACATTTCCACATGGTCAAGCTATCAAGACGGTCGGCGCAGCCTTCAGCATCATCTTTGGACGTTGAAGTCGAAGTTGGAATGATAGGATCCATGGAGATGTTGAAGAGTTGATGGCAAGCATCCGTCAAAAACTTTTCATGGACCTGGCAACCCAACTGGCTGAACATGAACTTTTTTTTTTGGTCCTTAAGAAAGGAACACCTAATACAATCCCAAGGCGTCCTAATGCAAAGTATATCAGCCAACTATCTATCAGGTACCAGTACTCAGTATTCGAGATGTATACCGTACATGCTTATTACTGCCTCCCTATATGCGACAAAAAAAGCATGTTCTTCAGGTAGAATCTTCAGGATGCCATTCCCTTTTTTCGGAAGAACTGCTGATATATATATATATATATTATATATATATATTATATATATTATATATATTATATATATATTATATATATTATATATATTATATATATAGATTAGGATGTAATCTCAAACACACCAAAGGGGTTANACCAATCNGGCNGANAANANCTGTGCACAGCGNCCTATCCCCTGTGTGCCTTGCCTCCCACGACTATTATATATATATTATATATATTATATATATTATATATATAGATTAGATGTAATCTCAAACACACCAAAGGTGACCCAAATCTGCAGCAAATGCCTGGTGCAAACTGCGATTCTTGAGATCCTCACAGCGTTGTCTCCTGCCGCATCACCATTCAAGACTCCAATCACATTAAGATTCAATGGCCCGGGCTCAAGTCCATGAACAAGCATGGTGACACCACTTAAGAACATAACTTTGCGGCACGGAAAAATGTGCAGTCTCTGCAACCTGGGAACTACCCCTACCTATAATATCGCATTATACAAGTAGCACTGGGTTGTAGCAGCTTCTCTGGGACGAATTTTTTCCAGTCATCATCATCATCATCATCATCATCATCAGCAGCAGAAGCAGTTGCCCAACCCTGACTGGGCCCTGATGGGCATTGCAGTCCACGTAGTTTAGTGAAGCGTATGCCTGCTTCTTGGTTTAAGTGAAACATGAACGTTATCAGCCAACGCTGCTGGCGTACTCAAGAAGCCAGGGACTAGCAATGCTGTTGGGATACCAGGTATTTCCTGGAGGTGGACAAACATATATTTCAATATTTTTATATGGAAATGCAACTTGTGAAACTATCGTGAAGGGCGCAATATCATAGACATTTCCACCATTTGTACTTGTTTCGAAAGATCACTTTTGCAGGGCTCTCCTTTATAAATCTCAACAAGTCAAGCTTTGGGCGCAGAACAGATCTTACTTGTATCAGCAACAAAAAAGACAAGGCACCAGGCACCTGGAGTCCGTTTGTGATCCATCTCTCCCTGGGTGGTCCCCTTGTTTCCCACCGTTTTTTTCCACCTCAACGACTCATGCTGCTGGATATCTTTTTGGATCCAGGGCTCCAGCCCTTGACCAGCCTGGAAATCATGGGGCCATGATAACAAACACCGTGGTACCATTCCCAAGACTACAATGCTTCATATCATTTTTCAACTCACCATTTACAATATCCATCCATCTAATATCATCTATTATATAATAATAATAATATCCATTTCAAAAGATATAAGGACCGAGTATGACTAAGGACTTCTGGTTGCAAACTTCAGGCCTTTCAAACATCTTATGACGTGTGGATCGCACCTGGTCAAGGGTATCTCCCACATCCACGGAGGCGGCTGAAAGGCGCTGGGCCTTGAAAGCACGGAGCTTTTGGGCTTCCTGCCATGGCCAAGGTGTGTGTGAACATCCAATAAATTTGAATTCAATATCATATGAATTAATTATTTACACACCATGATAAATCACCAAATCATGAAATCATCGAATCATCAAATCGTCGTCATCCTACATATTTCAACACACCATTTACAACATCCATCCATTTAATATCCATTTCATAACTAGTTGGGGGTTTCAACCCATTTGTAAAAATATTGGTCAAATTAAAACTTAGATCATTTCCCCAGGTAGGAGTGACAATAGAACATATTTCAAACATGTTGAAACCATCATCCACATAAGATATATGGACCTAAATGGAATCGAGGATGACTAAGGATTTCTGGTGGATCGCACCTGGTCAAGGGTATCACCCACATCCACAGAGGCGGATGAAAGGCGCCGGGCCTTGAAAGCACGGAGCTTTTGGGCTTCCTGCCATGGCCAAGAACGTGGTGATTTGTTGTGTAAGGTGTGTGTGTGAACATCCAATCAAATTGAATGAAAAATATCCTGTAAATATAAATAAACATGTATAGACTTAGATTTGAAAATCATTACCAAAAAGAAAAAAACATCATCAAATCATCATAAATTCATCACTCTGGCAATCCAGGATTCAGTCCTTGGCCATCCATTCCTTTTCTCTGCGTTGCATCTCTGCAGCCTCCATCTCTTTAGGCTGCACCGCTGTCGGTGGTGTTCGTTTCAGGTGAGCTGCATGGGTTGCCACATCAGCACGGATCCAGGCCTTGGGGATTCATAGCCAGATGCTGCTTGTCTTTCTGAAGATAAGACTGCATGAAACTGGGGGTAATTAATACTCAACACACCAAACAAATCCATAAAACCAGCGTTGTTGCTGTTGTTGCTGTTGAACTTTGTGGATTTTTCAGACGCAAGATACGCCAATGCCCTCAACTGCCAAGGTGCCAGCTCTCTTGCCAAACGTTCTTCTGCGGTCTTTGGAAGGGAACGACTGGACCGCTTTGGCGCAAATCTTTCCACATCCTTTCGCAACCATTCTCTGTCCTCTGATTTGAACAGCCGTGACATAGCTGGAAATGCTGAATTTCTTACTCTATTCAATGCAATATTTATGCATTGATACGCGCTCTACATTTGCAAGTTGTCTCCCATCCTAATCATTTTTTGAATTCCTTCAAGTGTCACTTCATGCCTCAATATGCCTCAAGTATCCTCACTTGCAGGGTATTTGGACACTTCGCTGACTTGTCATGAACGGCCCAAATGTTCAAAAGACTTCAGCTCTAGGGAATATCAGGCGGTCATTTCTACTGACCAAACATGCCGCTGATTATACCCCATTTTTAGGCAACCATTCCAGCTGGCTCTCTAAATTACGATGCAGCAACCCCGTCCATCATGACGGTCCTTCTGCTGTCTCTCCTGGCTACTCCTTTCCACTGTGGTCCTGCAGTACAGGTGACAGGTTTGTAATGCTTGGATTGCTTGGGTAGTTGCTATCATCCGAAATCTTTGGAAATGGAGTCAGGCCATGCCAAGCCTGTGTGATGAACAGGTCCTGGATCCACAATGATCTATACACATATATATATATGTATATGAACACCCAACACGTACCTTCAAAAGATGGAACAGGTGGTAAGCGAAGAACTAACTAAGCCCAAGGTTTCTTACCATCAGGGGGGGTTGGGCTTGACGTATCGCATGCGTAACTGAACCCCATTTAGCCAATGCTTACAGTATAGCTGAACCTTTGGAGCCATTGGCAAGATTCCACCAGGATTCTCCAAGTCTTAAAAATGAATATCATGTCCATCAACTGCGGCGATAAAAACACAGAGATACCTCTCCGAATCTCCTTGGCTTCGCCTTCGGCTCAACCCTTGTCGATACCAACGGTGTAGGGACTGTCGAAACTTCGCCCTGAGAGCTTGGAAGCTGAAGCACAGTTGGCGAAGATGTCAAAGTGACCAAAGTGATGAGGTAATGTTGGATCATAACTGAATAGATGTATGTGCGTGTTTTGTTTTTGCAGATTTCGGAGTTTTGAAGTTGATTTTGGAAGCTTGTTTGTAACACACAGCCAACATACCAACAAATTGTTGATGTGACTGGCAAAATCCATCCCAACTTTTTGTGAATGATCTCCCAAGGGTGCCTCGAGAGCATTGCTGACTTCTGTACTGGAATCGTTCTCTTCCTCTGTGACGAGTTCAAAATACCTCATGGATCAGGGCTGTTTGAGGTCATCGATATGGCCATGACTGCAGTGACTACAGCGTGCTATGGCCAATAAGTAAGATTTATAAAGCACAGGTATCCAAGTTCATCAAAACTCAACGGGGCTGCAGTGCTTTGGACATGTGCGGTCTTCTATTCTGAGAGGCCTCTCACTGACATCTCCGAACTTCTTGCACAAAATTCAAAGATTCCAGTATCTAGCACAAAAAGTCAACCAAATTGGCCTTCATTGACAGGATTAAGACATGATACAAACACAACAGTCACATGTCAGGTACAGCGCGACATGGTCTGTCAAGGTCAAGCATTTCAAACTCCTACCTATCTGATTTCGATCTGCAATCCAAGTAACTGAGGCCAACGTGTCAGTCGCTCTGCCGCGGATACAGCGAGATCATTCGGTAGAACTTCAAAGTGCCGAGTGGCGAAAATCATACCCCGCCTTCAGAAGCATTTTGTGATGCTGAGATCTCAAGAGATCTGAAGAATCTGCTATAGTTGATAACACCTTGTACACAAGTGAAGTATCCAAGTACAGTATGTGATGAAGAATTTGGTTTCAATGAGGGTAAGTTTGTCTTCAACTAGTTTCCCGCACATGGCATGTTGTGCTGAGCTAGCAGCTAGGATAAAAAGCATCACATGGCGCACGGTTGAGCTGGATCCATCTCAATCCAACAATACTCAATACAGGCTGCCCGAAACCCAACGTCTCAAAACGTGACTGACTAACTTGTTCCCCTAGACGCAACATGTGCTGCATGGAGGCCTAGATGTACACGCAGAAACGAAACAAATATAATGTGTATATATATATATATATCATGTCACGGTAACATTATTGTACCTCATGCCCACAGATATCTACAGTGTTACAGGCTACATGCAAATGCTATGTTGCCTACCATCACTGCAGTCAAAGCGCACGAGTACGCTGATGCTATAGCTACCAGGTGCCAACTGGCTACCCAAATAACCTGCAGAAACAAAGGTCCTGATGGTTCTAAGATGCCAAAACAAAAAAAGGTATCAAAATGAAATCTTCAAATGCCCTCTTCAAAATTTAAGAATGCAAATAGATGCAGATGTATGTGTATGCACCTTCAGGTTTGCGAACAAAAACTAACGTAAAAAATTCTATAAAGGCTCAGAATGCATTGAGCATGATGTCTTTTGAGCGTTCCAGGAACACATCAACTAACGAATTGGTACCCAGGCACGTTCCCAAATGGGACCCGGCTTCAGCTCACCTCCACCTGTCGATTGGAGGTTGGATGTTGCTTTGTAGGGAACTCCCTTGGCCTTGAGCTTCATATAAAACATAAATGGAGGCTTTGCAAATCATCCTGTTTCACGGGTTTAAACGTTCACTGATGTTGGTAGACTTCAGACTCCATCCTTAGAATCAGAGAATAATGCATTGGCCATCCAATTTCTTCAAAGATTTCAAAGCAGAAGCTAAACGATGATGCTACCTGCAAGTGTCATCGATTCGTTTCAAGCTCATATCACGCATAATTGTGTTGGCCTTGGGTATGCTACGATTTTTGTTGCACACTTTAGTTGATTTTTTTCAATCTTGTACATACAAATAAATATGCCCTATACATATATATATATATATAAACCTCGGAAACGTTACGAACATACGGTACATAAATCACAAATAATCATAATATATAATAACAATGCATTGAGGTGCATTGTAGCTTAGTAGCGCGAAACTCCATCGAAGGGGCCTCTAAAGTAGACAAGACCATCGCTGTCTTGCCATTGAATCTCCATTGCTCCTTTCAACTCAACTGGTTCTGACAGTTCTGGGCTTTTGAGAGAACCACCCATGGAACATTCAGAAAGATTTGTTTCATGTGTTTTCAAGGTTGCTTTTTCAAGGTGCCCAAAATCTGATAAACCATGATAAACGCAATACATCAAGTGTGGAGTGAACCAACGGATGAACTATGCAGCAGTTCAAGGCTAAAGCTTCAAGCTAGCCGGAGTGAAGGAATGTTTATGACACAAGCTTTGTCTCTTCCAGCTCCTTTCCATGGTTGACATTCATCATCCAGGGAGTCTACCTGGAACAAAGGCAGTAAGACCATCCATAGGTCTGAAGTGGCCGAACCTGAAAAAACGTGCAGCTCTTTTTCTCCGCGTGCAAGGAGATGGAAGTGCCATGAAACCCAGTGTAACCGAGGCACTAGGCACTAAGGAGGTGAAGCCACTGAAAGACCAAAGATCACCATTCCAAGCAGTGCCCACGCGAAAAACATAAGGAAAACTCGCCGGACATGAAGATAGCCTTTTAAAGCATGCAAGCATGATAAGCAGGAATCATGAAGTAGAAAAATCTATAGTAGCTGAATCAAAACTGCCTTTTCTTAAGGGCCATGTAGAAAATCAAATGGCATGGAAGGTGGCAACTGCATGTTTGTTGATCGCCCAAAGTGTATTGCACATTGTACTTGCACAAGCACATGTAAACAATACAATCGGAATAAATGCTTGTAAAGTCTTACTCAAAAATAACCAATCTTTCAACATCACACCTACCCAAAGCCAGCTTTTATTGTATGTTCCACTCACCTTCTTTGAGAACCCTTTCTGATCCCAGTCTCTTGGTTGAACCACTGGGAGTTGGAGTTTTCCAGTAGGGATCTGCGACAAACAGCCGTTCCACCAAGAAAACTTCTGCATCCACCGAGCAGTCGGTGAGCTGAAGTCCACCTATCGGTCGGGTTCAATAAGGCTACTTTGAGTAGTGCAGGGAATAGCGGGTTCCCATGTAGTAAGCTACAAGTATCTCATTGCATATGTTTCACTATATATGTATATATATATATATATCAAAAACGATGAAAGTAAAAGCGGCTGAATACCAAAATCCAAACATCCCTCCTTGTTGGGTGGGCTAGGCCCTTTCTTGCTATGTATATATATATATATGTTTAATGGATAAATATGAAATGTATTGAAATGTTAAACTAGGCTCTAGCTTTAGGTTTGCTGATGTGCCTTTGGTTCCTCGATGGCTGATCCGCAGGTATATCTGAAATTCACAAATATGATATGAACTATATAAACACATCACCAGCGTGTTTACATACATTTGCAATCAAATTTTCAATCACTTACCTGGTTTTCCATCACACTGGACCTCGGCATTAGCAGCTTCAACATGCACCCCTGCAGTGGTGAACCCTCTGGCAGCACCTGCGTTACCCTGCAACGAAGGGATCTCACAAAGGCCGCCATCGGGACGGAACGTCACCTTCATTCATCAGATTTGTGCATTTTCTTTTGAATGTGCAAAGGGCAAGCCATCATAGCAGTTTCGCCCTTACTTGTCATATGTCAATGACTTCAGACTTCTCAGTTATTTGACTCCAAAGTTGCCAAATTTCTATATGACTCTATAGCAAATATATTCAGATATATAAATATACCTATATACATATTACAGCCCATTAAAAAAAAGCTGGATTTTTTCTGTGCAGTGCTTCATTCCAGCAACCAACCAACCCAACCCAATCAACCCAATCAACCCAACCAACCCAACCCAACCCAACCAACCAATCGAAACACCACCAGCTTGGTGAGACCATGCTCCAACCTCGGCCCTGTATTGCTCACTCCGCAGCGTCCACGAGGGCGAAGGCTCCCGACGTGTGAAATTCCGTAGGCTACTGAGGCGATGTTGAAAACCTCGCTGACGACGATGTGGCGAGGTGGAAAACCCGTGGGTGGGTGGAAACCGGTGGGTTCGGTGGAGTTTGGGTTTTTGGATGGTAATTTTTGGAATGGTAATTTCCAAATTGGGTCAGGAATCCAGTTATGAATTGAGTATGGTATACCGTATGCCCATGTATACCCTTCTGTCACTTACAAAAACTCCCAGGAAATAAACACTAGAGATTCTTGCAAATCTCTACGGTATCACCAAATTAACATAAGTCAAGCTGAAGCTCAAGACTTGTATTGATTTTGACAAGTTTGCCTTCAGGGAGTCTTGTTGACGTATTGATGCCACTTCTATCTATACATCTGGAGGGTCCAAATATCACAGGTTGCATTCGAATGGTCGCACCAACAATGGCTTTCAATAAGTTCTATGAAATCTTGCAATCGGGAGGAGGATCAATATTTGAAGCTAACATCTTTCTTGTCAAAGGTATGGAGAAGTGCTTCTATCACATGCGCCACAGGATCTACAAATGCCAGATGCTCAACTTGTGTCAGTCTGGCTTGTTGGGTACGAGCTTTGCTAGCATACTGTATACTACACTTTCGTATCAGGGACCACCCAACAGTACAGTGCAGCTGCCTTGAACCAGGAGGGTGTGTAGCAGCCAAAAGCTAAGGTCTTCATAAGTCGATGTCCAATCCTCGGCTGACAAAACAACCACTTCCACCCCCAAGCTTCGACAGTAACAACCCTTAAATGATCCTGGAAAAAACACCCAATGCCAATACCTGTCTGTTTTGTGGAAGGTTCTCCAGATGATGTTAAAATGCTCTTTGTGAATCGAGCGTCAGCATCTAGGGATAGAAATTTCACGCCTGCATCATAGGCTGCAGTAGGAGACACATCCAACTGCTTCGCGGACAAACCTGATGGGCAACAGCAAGCAACCAACTGGAATTTTGCTGGTTCAGAATGCTGCTATGGCAAGGTAGTTGACTTCAAACTTGATAAGCTTTCCTTTTCCACTGACTGAAGTCCCGATTAAAACCTGTGATTCAATTCTACTAGAAACTAGAAGCAAATATACGCTGGCGTGCAGTGTGCACGTGTCTAGGTCTATCACAACTCTGAAGGCAAAACTCTAAATTGGGAACTCCATGGAACCCCTGCAACATTTGGAATAGGCTTCCTGTGAGTGCAACATATTCATGTCAAGGAATGTAATGGTTCTGAGGAGGTTCTGGTGGAAGCCTTCCGACTTCCACTCAGGGTGATTGTTGACGGTGTCAAAACTTCAAGAATCGGAAAGAATGGCCCCATGTATTCCCGTGTCAACTTCAAAGAAGTTTTTACAAATATCGATTGGACCTGAAATTTTAGAAGCAATTCGAATTCAATATAGAAGAGAAGGATGCGTGAAAGATACATTCGTACCTTCCATGATGGGCACATGTTCTGGTTGTCATGATGCCGGACACAAACACTTTCCCTGCAAGGAAGGTACGCTTCTTGCCCTTTGACGGTTTCATCGTTGGCAGAATCTCCTACAAATCACAGCCGGAATCTAGGCGGGCCTATGACAAGATATGATTTCTGGTGTTGGTGGTTCAACAACTGGTCGGCGCTATCTGCATGGACCTCATAAACATCCATGCTTCAAGTTACCGAAGTCAGCTGTCTTTCCAACAACAAAAGAAGCGCCACATATTCAAGGCTAAACAGTCCTCCGATAAAACAATACAATTGGATTGAATGACATTAGTTTGAATTGCTTGGAAGAGCCTCCCTTTAGTTGAAGCATGCATGACTTCTGGCTCCATGAAATAATCCACCAATGGCAGGGAAACTGTTCCAACAGCTGAAGTTCATGCCTGTGATCTCAAGAAGCACTGACCTTCAAAGAGCACTTCCTTCCTGAGAAGCTTGGCACAAAGCTCTGAACTGACAAACCATGTTGGATTTCATGCCATGGGTACAAATCATGACAGGATGACAAGGGATGTGTCGCCAAAGGAGGGGAGCTAAAATCAAGTCATCTTCAAAATTTAAGCATTTCAAAAGAATTCTGGAAGCTCCTATTTCACCAATCTGAATGGACGTCTTTTTCTCTTGGCCACTCCAATGAAATGCACCATAGTGGTCCACACAATGCACATGATCTGCCTTAAACACGAACGTTTCCACGGTCTGAGTTTGGATAGCCGCTTATTTTGGCCGATAGTCTTCTGACATGAGTTTTGTCTTTGTCAGGGATGTGTATCTTGAAATGACTATTCTAAGCAAAGTCAAAGTGGCCAAAAGCCAATCCATCCGCTGGACTTCTTCCACTTGACATTCAACTTGTCCTCAATGCCCTCGAGCACCTGTCTGGGTTTGGGACCAGGAAATCAATGCAAATTCAACAAACCTTTATATAGCTGGTTGCTCCTGACTACAACTACGAAGTTGATTGAAAATAAAGCACTTCAAGCAAACACTCATTTGCCAGCTAGTATGATTACAATAAGAATCCAAATCGGACTATGATTATAATATTGTATGTCGATTGGTCCGATTGGTCAACACAGATTTCCACACCCGACTACGATAATCTCTACACATCGCTACTAAACCCCTGTGTAACGCCAACAAGCAAGGTCGTTTTCAGTGCTCAAAAAAGAATGGATTCTTGCTGATCACCATTGATAGGATCGCAAGAAACCTGGATACCTCGCAGCTTCTGACAAGACCTGGAGCATCGTCCCCCTGATAAATCTACAAGTGAAGCGAAAGATAGGACAAGAAACACTGAACCTTTGGATCACCATCAGGCCACAAACTCGTCCACCTATTGTCTATCCAAGATCTCTGGCCTCTTCCACATGCTGCCGTCTTAATGCCAAGGATTGCCCCAAGCGATCCACATAGCTTCCATTGATGGCTGTGAACCACCTGGCAGCTGACCCTTGAATCACTTGAAATTGGGAAATTAATGGAAATGAACTAAACATCCTGCAGAACAGGTCATTGAAAAATGACTACATCAACAAAATTCACAACAACAACAACAACAACAACAACAACAACAACAAATACAACAACAACAACAACAAATACACAACAACAACAACAACAACAACAACAACAACAACAACAACAACAACAACAACAACAACAACAACAACAACAACA
>DF239137.1:76454-151438 GCA_000507305.1 Breviolum minutum Mf 1.05b.01
CAACAACAACAACAACAACAACAACAACAACAACAACAACAACAACAACAACAACAACAACAACAACAACAACAACAACAACAACAACAACAACAACAACAACAACAACAACAACAACAGCAACGACCACAGCAACAAGAGCGACGACGACAACAACGAGAGCGACAACGTGCCACATGCAAATTTCAAATCTTACTGTAGTTGCCCTTAGTTGTCAATCCATCAGCACGGTCTGCTTTTCTCAAGTGATTTTCCAAGGAATGTGCTCAATGGGGAAAGACTGAAATGCCAGGAAGTAATGCAAAACACTCAATCTTTTCAGGTCTTACATCTTCTATCTCTACCACTTTCACAAACAATCTGATACCACATTGAAGTCGGCAGCATCTGTGACACAATATGCCTTGCCAGGAGAGGAGTTGGCAATACAAATTCAGAGATGCTAGTAGCTTCCAAGTCCAACAAATAGTCCCACCTCAATGCATCTTCATCAAAACATCACCTGTACTCATCTTGCCAGCAATTCTGCAATATGGAAACTTGCGAAAAGGATCACCAGTATGAATACCATTGAATTCCTCTATGAACTTAGCGCTTTTGTGGAAACCCTTGTGCAGCTCGAGCACTGATGGTTTTCAAGGAGCAGCTGTGTCACTTCCAATCGCATCTCCTGCCAAATTTCAGCATGTGAGCATGGGACGGGGAAGCTGCTTGTACACTCTCAACCGGTTCGAGGAGACAGTCTCCTTTGTGTGCATTGGTTCTGGATTGGACTGAGAATGGATTTGTAGCTATAAGGGGGTCACAGTTGTGGCGGCTGTACAATTTCTCGCATCAAGGATGCACCCACGGTGGCAAAAAAAAAAGGATTGTTTCCTCTTTTAAATTCGAGATCTGTAAAAAATGGTGTCAGTGAAGTAACAAGCCATTCTTGTGTCATGCAATCAAAGGGAATGATTGTCAGGTTTAGAGTTTAGATGCAGCTTCCGTGATGTGCTGCCTATAGTACTGATCTTCCATCCACTTTGTGTCCAAATTTGTTATACCACCATCATTGGAACTGAAAAAAATTGACTGCTCGACAGTATTGGAGTTATACTTTAACTGGTGGAAGTGCACGCTTGTGTGGTTATTAGGAACGATTTACATCTGAAAGAGGTAGAAACAACAATCATTTCTTGAAAAGAGCCCAAAAAACAACAACAGGAAATTTACAGAAATTAAGATAAGTCTTGTGGAATTTTGGGACCTATTTCACCGCCACTTTTGATACCGCCGTCATAGTATCTAAATGAAAAAGGTGGTGCGCAAGTTGTACTCATTCAACAGCAACAGCAACAACAAGAACAAAGAACCAAGAAAAAACAGCAAATTTAAACAAGAAACGGCAAACAGCAAACAACAAAATGAAATTTCATCTGTTCTGCACATATCATGCCAAACTCGCACAATTGATCCTACTGCTCGTATGCTGGCAGACATGTCACCTCTAAAGAATCCCAATCAATACTTGGGCCCCACTTCATCTCAAATGCAGTGTCCGAGATTGTCCGAGTAGTGGTGTCTCAAAAGTCTGAGACACCAGAAACATATGAAGCTAAAGCCCTTCTCAAATTTCAGAACTCGAGAGAACATTACATTGATTATCTTGGATTGCGGTCCAACAACAAAAATCTTACAACAAACAAAGCAACATGTGCCGTACGAAGGACAAGTCAATACAATGAGATCAAAAAATGGCCACATCTACATTCACTGGATCCCCAACGGCAAACCTCATAACGTTTCTGATGTTCATACTTCGCTATGACAAAGACGTTGCTCCATCGCTGCTCTTTGATCCATTGATCCAATGGTTCACGAGAATTTACGCCCACGCAAAGAACGAATCTCGGATGTGAACACGCCAAATATGAGGAGAAAGCCCAGAAAATTCTGGAACATGATAGGACTTTGATATACTTGTTGACTTATTAAATTATAAATCTCCAAGGACGAAGAAATAGAGTCCAGGCCCTTTTGTGTCATCTATTTATTGTATAGTGCTTACTTTGAAGTCGTGTCATGCATCAAGTGGACAATTTGATCACGCATCTGGATAGAAAGTCAACAACATATAAATCAGAACATCTGACACAAGTGTAGCTGTACAAGAGATCTGCCAGTGACGGGGGTTGGTATCAAAATATCAAATCATATATGCTTGATCTGCAAGTGAATCATCATCCAACTCACTTTCTACTCATGAAGCAAGTGTGATTCCCTGATATTCCCTGATGCCTTTTGTATCTTTTGGACCCTCCAGGTGAAAGCAAATCTTAAGTGTTCCTTGCCTGAGGTTTGATGATGTCTTGGTCCTACTAATGATCAAGGTGTAGTGATCACAACTAATTAAACATCTAAAACGAAACATAATATCATATAATATCAGCTTCCACCTCTACTTCCAACATCAAAGGTATCACCTTGATCCATGTTGCACAGGTTGTACAGTTTTCCATCCCCATCGAAGCAAGAAACACATGATGGGGATCATGCAGCCGTTTCACCAACAGGCGGCCCTTCTCCTGGCTGACTGTTTTGATGAGGCTATGCCACTATGCAACGTCAAACGGCAATTATAGATGAGGGAATATACCAGTACATATATCGTCTACATGAGGTCAAATCCAAGTTCTGGTGAGTCTAGCATGTTGACTCAGCTGAAGTAAAAGATTATCAACTTGCAACTGCTTAAATGCTGGCTGCCCAGGATAGGTACTCTCCACCTATCAATCTGCTGACCTGGCAGATCTCAAAACCTCCAGCCGATTCTATCCCATCATTGAATGTTTCACGACGTCTTGGATGTTTCGAAGTGTACATACCTCTTGACCCGGCTAGTGACATTTGAAATCATTGAAATCTTAACCGAGAGCGTCTCGTGGTCACAATCCTCAATAGATGTTAATACTTGTTTAATTGTTCATATATATAAAAATATACATATAAATATTATATATCAAATATATCAATTCAGAAGAATTTCACAGAAAGTTTTTTTCTTCTCAAGGAGTGCTGTTTGTGTTGCCATGCTGAGAAACAGCGATTGCTTTTCGGACCTCTTCGTCCTGGCAACGGCCTGTAAGGATTGCCAAACGTGCAGGCCGCAGTGAAAGCGACAGGGGCCGTGCTGCTGCTTCGGGCAAGCACCTGGAAAACTTGCTGCAAACAGCTTGGGAGAGCCAGCCTTTTCTGTGGAAATGTAAATGGATGGTGAAGATTTGCTGTGTGTGATAACATCTGATTGAAGAAATGCTGCCATCTTCAATCCATTTTGGGAAAAATAGTTAGGTGACTTCATGGTAAAGATTCGCCGACCTAGAGACCCTAAACTAAACTAATGTTGTGCAAGGCATAGAAATGAAAGAGATGCTTTGCCATACTATTGCTCTATTAATGATCTACAGCTGCTTTGGAGGTAAAAGCAATAAGAGGTCCGATGTTTCAAAATATACTTTATAATTGGATGAATAGATGAATTCGGGTGAGGATATCATGGTTCTCATTGATCATCTAAAAAGGCAGCTGAGGAACTACGGCACAAGTATTTGCAGGAAGGTTTACCTGGAGACTCTGAAAGAAGCATGGACTCCACATGAAAGATTCCAATCTTCCAGCATTGCCACTAACAGGATTAGTGTACTGCAATCCAATGCGACTTCTAAAGATGTAAAACGTGCATTCCCTCAAACCTATACCAACAATCGCAGGTGTACTATGATCAGACCTAGCCAATCTCATCTCAACTACCTCAACCCTCTGCACCTTTCAGTCTCACCTGTGATCGTCCAAATGCAGGACGTCAACCACGCCAGTACAAGCACAATTTTGCACATGACGATGGGCCATCAGTGAAAAGCATCCAGAATCACCAATGTGTAGAGATGTTTCACATCCGGATGGACCAGAACATTGGTTCAACTTAGCCGAGAACAACTTAACAATAGAAACAACATATGTCAATACTAGATACTAGATTCGAATAGATTTGATATTCAACTGATGCATGCGCAAATTGTATGTGATGTCTTTATAAGGCGTTTTTCAAGGTATATCTGTGCGCTCATTTTTAAGTAGATGTCGCCAATACGTGGTGTGTCTGTGGGGTGCCTTTTTTGTCCGAAGTCACTTTCGAACGACTTGCTTTTCAATGGCTTGGGGTTCACCTAAGATGCAAAGGAAACCTTGCAGAAATCTGTTCCCTAAAACAGCGCCAAACATGTTACCAAGTTTTCATCATGTCACTCCGTTTTGAACCAGGATGGGCTGGGAGCCTCAAAATAGCGATGGGGGCGAGAGTCGAGATGTCCAGCCCTTCAATTCTGCATCATCTCCCTTCTGTGTATAAGGTGGCAAAGTTGTTTGAAAACTGGCAGTGGAATCGGAACAAACTATTCTACATAGAAATAAATAGTGCAAAACCGAATGACATTCCACGTATACTTGGAGTTTCCATCGCTATGTCGAACATGGCTAAACAGGATTTGTCTCAAAATCCTAAAACCATCAAACAAATGGCATGGGGAATACTTCAAGCTGCTTGAAATAATGAAAGCTGTCGGAATCTGTGTTTCGTCTGAACGTTTCTCATCCCAAGCCACTGCTTGCGAGATCGGTTCCCAATTGCGCTGTTGTCCCCTGAGAACCCCAACTCCACGACAGTGACAGAGGACTCCAAACTGGGTACCAAGTAGCTCAGCTTGTGATACTCGGTCCTGAAGGAAAGTAAAAACTGAAGGGAAAGGACAGTTCCAAGCTAACTTTCGACATAGAGTTGTCAAAATCCATGTCATAAAGTGATCCAACATTATCTAAGCAACTTTGATTTCACAGCATTTCATATATGCCATCTTGCTATTGAAAAGCAAGGGCGGACGTGGCAAGATCCCATGAGTTTGAGGAGCCCTGGTCGGTCTGATGGGTTCTTTACCCTGCTTTGCTTCTTTCGCAACAATGTCTAGATTCGGAAACGGCCCAGCCAGGTTGGAAATGGTGCACCTACTATTTGGATCTATCATTTTACCTATCAAAGGGCCGAAACCCCACAATGTGAGATGAGCTGCTTGCAAACGATACTAAACCCCGACAACGCTATGTAGCAATTCCCCATCTTCAATGATTAAGTACAACATCTATATTATAATCATGATCTACAGATGGATGCATGATTCCATTTCGATGGGCTTTTTTGGGGGAACGTCAGCTTTCTTCGTAGGATCAGTGAACAGTCATGCACCCATGTCACCGCAGAGCTTTCTGGTCTGCACAGCTCAACTAAGGCTGCAACTCAATAATTGCGTGAACGTCCAAGACATGGACCTTGCAGCATGATGCATGCGAAGCAGCCACATGGATGGATGATGAAAGTTCAAAACCACCCCCTACTTGCAACCACCATTGCATGGGATTCATCAAGCAAAGATTTTGTAAGATAGCGAATATGAGCATCATGACATCTCACGGTAGAAGTGCTGGATCATACAGCTGTTCCTTGGCACCCTCTGGCAGTACCATTGGATTGCAAGGTTGTTCGTGTTGTTTCCCTGAGCACCCTCACATTCAACAAGTCAGTGCCGTTGAGCCATTTTAAGCTGTCCTTGGATTGCATGAACTGTTGAGGTTCACTAGTTACTAGTTTTCAGGCACACCAAGGTGAAAAGAAAAAAACATAGAACAATACACACGAGGTTTGACAGCACCAAATGGGATGAGGCCTGCTGAGTTTGGCAAGATTGTGATGCATTCGTTTTTTTTCTCGCTGAAAATCTTTGAATCGGAGGAAGGCCTGGAGATCGTGAGATCCTGAGATCCTCTTCCTTTCATATGGTGAGAAAAAATCCCGTGTTGAATGGCCTTCTGGCTTCCATACACACCTGAAGAGTTTCACAGCTCAGGTCGTATTTGCCTTGAGCATTGGAAGCAAGACTGTCCAACAGGCCGCCTTAGGCGGCAATACGTACACGACCTTGAGCCTCCCTCCTTGGAGCGGATTGAAGCTCTACAGCACGCTGCATCATTGCCTTCATGTCCCGCACCTGCATCATTGTGCTGCTGCTACTGGCATCCACCCCTTTCTTTTTCTCTTCCTTCACTTTGTCCACCATGCTGCCACGATTGGAACCTGCCACAGAACCACTGGCCCGTGGTTGCAGGCTTGGAAGACTCAAGGACTGACTCTCCTTGTTGAGGCGCTTTGGCTTTCGAAATCCTTTGCCAGCTTCAAAAATGTCGCCAGTCTCAGCCAATTGACGATGCATCACCTGATTTCTTCTCAGCTTCACCAGTTGGAAGCCCACATACGTGGAATCGTTCATTAGACTTTCCTGGCGCATTTGCTGATCCAAGCTGCTGAAATCCTCACCCCAACGAGGCCCTTTGGACAAGTCCTTCGAAAGAGACTTTTGAGGATGCTTTCTAAAGGCCTTGCGATCCTCGGAGTTGTGGGGCGAAATGGCCTCCGGCAGTTTCTCCTCGGGTCCGTCGATCTTCCCACCCATCGAGGCCTCCGTCGGACGGCCGTTGGTTCGCGGAGTGGCTTGCATCAACTCATCCAGGCTCTGCGCATCCTGCTTGGCCTTGTTGGCACTGGCCATCAGGCTGCCGACCCGGAAAACGCTATGCAAATCCTCGGGATCTAAGACCAGCGGATCAAAAATGGATTCCCCGAAATCTTCCTCTTCAGAGGAGGAGGAGTCAGAAAGCCGTGCATTGGCAACCGAAACATCCATGTCGCGCACTACCAACACAGAGGATGACCGCTTTCTTCTTCGTGGAATCCCCTCCTCCCTCATCTTTGCAATGTGACCACTCCAAGCCGCAAAGACCTCATATGCAACACGCCGAGCGAAGCTGAAGGGTCGTAAAAAACCAGCAGCTGGCCTGCTTGCATCTTTTTGAAAAAGACGATTCTCTTGGCCTTTTTGCTCCATGTACTTCCCCATCTGTGTTCCAGCTTGCAACTCATGAGATTCTTCAATAAGCAAGCGATTCCTAGGTTGTTGCAACAGGAACTGTAGAGCCTCGATCGTCAGGTTGCTCATCATGCTCACGCTGCTCCTCTTCCTCCGTGGGGCATCTCGATCCGCAAGTCGACGTCTTCCCTTGCTTTCGGATTTATTTGTGGGTGTCTTGGAGGGCGAGTGGGATGCTCCGCGCACTGCCACAGGCTTCACGAATTCACCTAGTAGCTGATGTGGCAGGGCACCAGGCGTCCCAGTCTCCGCCTCCGGAGCCGCCATGCCATGCGCTCGTGCACGTACTAATGGGCGAAAGCGAACATAACACCTTGAGAAAAACTTGAAACCAATCGGGTGCAACCTAAAATCAAAACAGCCATGCATGAATCATCTGGACTTCCCTCCTGCAGTCTTTCAAGGCCTTCAACATATCTGCACACAATGTGATCATCCTTGCGCCTCTCTTAGCCCTATGACAGTCTCTGGGGAAGTGGCATCGTCCCAGAATAAGGGCATATACGACCTTCAGCTGCACAAGGCGACTTCATCAACTTTCCCCCCAAAAAAAAAAGCAAGGAGTCGTTCAATCAACAATGGTCCAAAATCATCTCAATGATCCAAAAATGTCCAAAATCATCCCAAGCAAACAAACAATTCTGCATCTCATCAAGGTATCAAGGACATAAGATCCCAAGCAAGGCGGCATCCACATATTCACGCTTCAGCAAGGTATCAAATCTCCAACCTGGCAATCAATGTCAAATGTCAAAGTTCCCAGCTAATACCCCTGTTATACGGTTGATGGAAGACATCCTGCACCACCTGGGACATATAAAACCTTGGTAATACTGGGATAAACTACCTATCAACTGGTGCAGGATTTCGTTCCGCGACTTCTCTCAGCAAAATATGCCAAGTTTCACCAGCAGAATGGTCCTTTTTGGCATGAGCCAAGGTATATAAGGTGATCCTGATGCAAGTGTTGGATTTTGAGTTCAGTTGATTCAAACAACAACATGGACATTGGGATGTTTCATGATTATTCATGATAATTCTTCCTAGCCTTTGGCATATATTGACTGGCCTGCTCATAGTTTCTTGGAGCTTTGACTCCATTTGAGTTCTCTACATCACTCGATTGATGACAGCCCACTGAACTATAAACAAATCACGGTGCTAAATGTGGCTACAGCTAAATGCTAGCTGCACATGTTATAGTAGAATTTCAAACAAGCTTTGGACTGCAAAGCGTTGCAGTACAACACCAAGCGCTCATAAGCAACCAAATTCTAGTGGCTGCTCTTGAATGCCATACTGCTGCGTGATGTTGACATCAAAAAAATACAGTACCACCAAAAAAGGACTAAAAAGGACATTAATGATTAAGTAGATCATCCACCATATTTCATCAAATTTTCATATTTCAATCGTCACAGCGTTGGGCAGCTTCCCAGGGGCTTGCGGTCCAGGTCCATGGTGCAATATCCACTGGCTCAGAGCTCTTTTTTTGAGCATCCACCACCTGGACTTCCCATTCATCCCATGGACGTTTAACGTCCATTCAGTGTCCCATGAAAGATGTATACGCATACAACTTACAAACACGATTACTCTCATAAGTGCAATTTGTTCACAAATCGCGAAAATGAATGAGCTGCTTCATGTTGTTCCATAATCCCATCTCAAAATGTTTTGTTTCTGGAGTATTGAGTTATAACCTTTACGTACCTTGGCTGTGAATTCGCCAACGTCTCGAGATGGTTCGCCCTTTGGTTGGTGACATCAACGCTAGGCATCTATACTGTTCAGCTTCTACCATCATCTACCATCTGCCTGGTATGAAAACGCACTGCAATATGGGCAAAGCATTCCGCATTGCTTCTTTTATATTACATAACCCAAATCCATTGAAGCTTTGTGATTACATGTAACAACTTAATACATTAATCCTCATTAATCTTATTACCTTCCAAAGGCACACACACACACACCAAAAAGAACTCTGACAAAACTGTATGCAGAAATCTCAAACATGTCAAACAAACGGGGCAACAACTATTGTCAATTAGCTAACATTAAAGAATACCCCTCCAACACCATGATGGTCGAGTTTTTGGGGGAGCCAAGGCCCTGCCTGTCGGATGGTCTGATCTGTGAGGTCTTGCCTCGGCTTGGTCACACTTGAGTTATGCCCATGGCCCATGATACCTGATACCAGCAAGGTCACATGGAAGCTACAGTGCAGACGTGTTCACTTGTTTTCATCCCAACCTGGCAGTAGCATGTCCACATATAGCAGTATATTGCTACAATTATATGTATTATCACATCTATAATTCATAGACTGTGCTTTCAAATACCTTCTTGATCGTAGCATGTCTGCTCTGCATATCCTAATGCATGTCTAAACGCTCTGGTTGCTGGTCATAGGACGTGGCAACTTATTTGTGACACACTGGGCGTCACATTCTTATTCCACTGCGCTGAAAGGATGACAAACTCCCAGGCTCCGCTGGATTGATTCCTTGAATGACCCTGAGCTTTTCAGAATGCAAGTGCGCCCAAAAAAAATCCTGCAACTTCTTGAGGGGATTTAAATCTCTGCCTGATAGTCAGATATGATTACTTCGTTTGTGTTTACTTCACCTCAAGTTAGGTGCTAGTAATTCCAATGACTCATCTTTTGAGAAAATAACATACCTCACAAGTTGAGAGTTCAGCCAGGTGCCGGACTGGCAAAAATCTGCTGACAGCACATGTGACAAAGGCAACTTCACCAAGACCTCATCCTGTTGCAAGGCTTAGCAACTCTATAGGGTTTTGAAGCCATTGCTAGAAATATCAATTAACTCAACCCGAGTCACAAATGCATTGCTTCCAAACTCTTCCGTGGTCCTATGATCTGTACATGTTCAAAAGTAGAGTAGGAGCCAGGTTTAGGAGCCAGGTTGTACACAAAACTGATTCTATACCCTTTGATCATCTCATGCGGGCGCCTTGGACTGCAACAACACAGCAAGTAGAATCAAGTACGTAAACGCCTTCCTCTCCAAACATCTTGAAAATCCATTTGCAATTTTGCAATGCTTCCAGAATTCTGCTTTGAGGAAAAACCATGCTTTGTTTTCCATTCGATGTGAAAAGAGCATTTTCTTCGTGTTTCTCTCCATGGCGCCTTCGCAACTGCCATTGTCGTTTCTAAGCGTCGATCGTAACGACCTGCTGCCACGCCAGTTTCCATCGCCCAGGTAGCTACAATCCAAAGCAATTCTTCTGTTTCTTGGTTGTAAATGGTTGCGGTGCAATCCTCCAAAAACATGCGCCGACACTTAACTTTTGAACACACTCCAATCCATCACTTCTTAGCCACTCGCCTTTTTCGCTGAGGTAGTCTTTGACAATCTTAGTGCACAACGACCAAAAAAATAGTGTCTGATGCCATGATTGGCGCCTTCTGTAACTATGCAAATCGGACCCCACATGTCGAATCTTAAAGTGACTACCAAAGCTCCAGATCCTAATACTGTTGATGGAAGAAATCCTGCACCACCTGGGATGTACAAAATCTCGTAGATAATGGAAACACTACCTATCGACTGTTGCAGGATTTTCCCCTTCACCAGTATGGCATATAAAATCTACTAGACTTGTGATCCACCATCATCCTTCTCCCTCTTCCTCCTCCTTATCACCATCATGGTCATAATTCCACTCATCCTCCTCATCGTCATCTTAGAAAATCATAGTTGGAGTCTACTGCATGACAGAAATTAAGTTCAAGGAAGAATGAATACCCAAAAAAGCACCTGAATCGTTCAATTGCCAATCCATGCTGTGGAGCCCGCGCCAACTTTGGGCTTACCCAGCCGCCAGGACCACCTTCAATCCTGGTCCAGCTGTAAAGAATCTTGCTGCAATGGGATTTGCGTTGTCGACAGCAGGGTTGCCATGCTTGCAAACAATTGAACTGAACATAAAATGCATGCACTGCATTGATTTATGTGCTGTCTCTATGCACTATATCTATATGCATGTTCATTTAAAAATAATATGTACAGCATGAATGAACAGTACAGCATGTGATAAACTCTAAATTATCGAATATAGGATGTTATCAATATGTACTGACTGCTTGTGTGCAGTGCTCGCATTGTGATCATATGATCACGCTCATTTGGTGGTTTATTGAAGCTTAAATAGATCAGGCTCTTTAAGACTGGCCACCCTTTCATGAAGTATCCCATGAAAATCTTCACATGGATGTGGGAATGAAATGACAAAGTGAAGGATCAAAACTCCAATCTAATAATAATACACACGCACCTACGTATACAATCGTAGTTGGTATATGTAAAGAACTAAGAAAATAATAGATATAGGATATATACACGCACAATCTCCATTCCAATACATCACTTCCTGTGAAACTTGCGCCAGTGAGTTCACGATGACTATGAATGTGTCTTTTCCAAAATGTAAGTAGGCTCCCAAAGGCACAAGTGTGAGCCTAAGTCGCATCTTCCCCTTCAAAGATACTCTTAAATCATGCTTCAATCTGTCCAGGAGTGCATGGCGGAACTTTAACTATTTGGTGGTTGAACCACCCATCTGAAAAAATATTAGTCAAAATGGATCATTCCCCCAGGTAGGGGTGAAAATAACAAATCTTTGAAACATCACCACCTAGATACACATCTGGAAATATCCCTTTTCGATGCATGGCTTCTCTCTGCCGTCAAAAGTGGAAGTTTCCATCCCAACTAAAATCGACCAAAGTTGCCAGTTCTTGAGGTTACCAAATTGCTCAGCCTCAGCTGAAGAAACATCAAATCCAGGTTGAAGTCATTTAAAGGATATTGAAGCCTGGCAATTGATGTAATAATTTGTGCATCTAGTTGCTGGTACTGCTTCGCAGAAAACAAACATATGTCATATATAAATTATTAATTTATAAAAAATGAATATATGCTAGTTATTACTGGTTCATCAAATCTTTTAATCCAGTGGATCTTGTCATTAAAATATCTCGCGCATGCTCGCTGCTTGCAACAAACTGATGCTTGAAAATCTCCGACAACAATGTAGCGTATCTTGAGATCTCAAGATGTCTCAAGTGTCCGTTTTTCTGGTTAGTATCGTTTAAGGTCGTGATTTCCCTATAGCCCTAGCTGTAAAATCATATTCCACATTTGGAATGACATTTATGTCGGGAAACCATGGGAAAGCTATACATTTCTTTCGCCACTATGTAGCACTCAGCTGAGACATGCTGGGACCCCATGCAGTCACTGCACTGGCTGTGGCATTCCTGAGGCAAGCAACTGGCACGTTTCCGACCACGTGGAGAATGAATCTATGTATACAATTACAATACGTTGACCTTCTGTCCGTACCAAAGCTTTCATTATGGAACATTGCTTGGAACTTGCCATGCTGTTGCATCTGTTGCTCTTGTATTGTTGAAACTGACCCTCCCTCCTGTAGCGATGCGATCCCGCCAAGTGACTTATAGAGTTCCTTCTGCAAGCCGTGGGCATCATGATGAAACCACCTCCATCGAAGTACATGCCATGCTGCCATGTGTAGCGGTGATCAAGGATATTTTGTTATTTGGGATGATTTGGGGGAAATTGGAAAGGTATCATTTATCATTGATAGAAACATGGAACTTGCTAGAATCGTGTATGGTGTAAATCAGTAGGATCAAAACACATTAACGTAGGTAGACAAGACAGGTAGACGAATAGACAAAGGAATTGAGACAGTAGGGAGGCATGGATAGAAAAAAGGAAAGCTACAACAAATAGAAGACTATAGAAACATATCTTATTACAAAGACATTTTATGACCATGAAATACTAGATTGAATCAATGGGGATGGATAGACACATCGGCAGGCAAAGCAACGCAAACATAGTCGTGAGTCAGAAGCAAATTCAGATAGAGACATGATAGAGACATACACATGATGAGCCGTTACAACAATTTAGAACATTTGAGTGTATTTGATGCTTCGCATGTAATATGTATAGGATGTATAGGTATATTTTCGAAGCATGAAGGGCTCCATGAAACTCATTAAGAATCTCGTTGAACTTACAACTGCCCAATTTCTCGAGCACTCATTGTTCCAGGAAAGGATTAAGACTCATATCCAATGATCAGTTGAATTCTCCACCATTATGAATGGTTCGAACCTGAGATTACAAATCCCATATGAAAACTGTTTGGCCGAAGCAGCAAATGCAACAACAATCCAACCTCACAGGGTTCCATTCATCAAACTGAGGTGAGATGATGCCTCAGTGCATTTGCACAGATTGATCGGGATCTGCCAGGGGCTATTGTAGAATCAATGCAAAAATTGGTCACGAGCAATTATATGTAACTTAACCGTCATTCGTTCTGCGTTGTCATATTCATAAGTTATATACTTATATCATGGTTGGAGGATTGAGGACAAGTTTGACCCCTCCTGTCCAAATCTAATAAAGTTCTGTGTGTCTCTTGCTGGATGCATTGTGATCCACCTCAAACCAACAGGAATATACCGGATGATACCTGATGCTAGCTGTTGCAGAACAAAATGAATGACAATCAAAGGGTCACTGGAACATGACAAGAACCAGCTGGAAGAGATGCAATTAGCTGCAACACTTCACAAATTCCAGGGATTGCTTTTTTAAAAGACCGCAACATCGGCAATCATTCTGCCTCGCCCTGTGCCATCTGTGTTATCATGCCACAAAATTTTGGGAACATGTTATCTACCTGTTAAGAGATCCAGCCCTGCGGTCATTTTTTCACAGGGCTCCCAATGTTGAGGAAGCCAAGGCATTGCGTCTCATCAGCTAGTTGGCCTCAGATGCACTGCAACTCCCCACATCTCCCCACGACAGCTTCGGCATGTGAGCAACTCAGGTTGGATCCCAACAAGAAGTCCGCGCGGACCCTTCATATCACCTTTCACAGCCGAGCATCAATTCACCGTGTCCAAGGTGCTTTAACGTTGCCATCGGCACCGCACTGCGCCGCGTTCAGTGCAGCGACGGGACCGGTGGCGGAGGGCAGGGCGGTGGTACCGCTGGCACGGCCACCGCCGGCACGGCCGGTCCCGCGGGTCCGGCGCTTGGCGGCACAGCAGGTGGCGGGCCCCAAGACGCATCTAAGATCTGTCCTCTCCCAGCTGGTGCTCGAGGCCGTACCCGTTCGACCGGGGCTGCAGCTGGTGGCTCGCGGCCGTACCCGTTCGACGGGGCTGCAGCTGGTGGAGGTGGGGTGAAAGGCACCGGCGGTAACGCGTTCTGCCTGAAGAGAAGCCAAATGGACTCGGAAGGGGGTGTTGTTGAAGAACATACATCATCATACATCGGTTTCAATGGGTCAGGGGCTGACTGTCCCAAATTTCATTTTCGTGGCATTTATGTGGCTGCCGTTTTGGAATATGCATGCAGGCAATAATGGAGAAGGAACTAAACTCATCTAAACTAATGCTCTTAGTTCATCACTGGATGTAGCCGAAGCTGAGGGCGCTGTGCAAAAATACTATTGCTTTCAACTGAAACGCAGGTACCTGAAATTTCAAACTACATCAGAAGCAGGGGAGGGTGGAGTTGATCTTGACATGTCAACAGCATTGGCAAATTGAAAGAATAGAAATGACAAAATACAAAGGGGATGATGAGAAGAGCATGGCAGCATGACACTACGGGATCCACACCCAAAAAAAATCCATCCATCCCATTCCCTTTCCCCTAACAGAACAACTAGGAATCAACACTTGCATGGGTTTGCAGAAGCATGTCGAAAAATATGGAACATCTACCCTCCCCAAAACTAAAAAAAAAAACATAGCCCCTGAAAAATAGGCCATCCCAAAAGGAAATTCATCTTCCAACCATCCCACTTTAGTTTGTCGAGGTACGTCGGCAGGTTGGAGATGTTTGGAGGCAATTCCTGGGAACATTTGATCGATGTCAACATATCAGCGAAAGCATCAAAAACAATGTTAGAATATGAGAACACCAGTTTATTAAACGTATAGGTGTTTAAAATTATGCCTTAATTACTAGTTTATTCTATCAGTAGCCTTGATAGATATCAATAAAAACTTATGTAAGAAAGGTTGTAGCTGTCACGCAATTCTGAGAAACTTCCAACAACAACTTGAACTTACTCAAAAGTCAAAAGTTTTTCTTTTCCAATGTAGTGAAGCACTGTGGAATGTTAGCTCATGAATGATGGGATAAGTTGGGGTCTGGCCATTTCTTGGACTTCTTGGGTCATACCCAACATCAAATCGAAAATGCTCAAGCCCTTTTCCGACTTTAGAGTACTCTTCAAGGAATCAGATTTCTCAAAACTCAAAACCTATTGAAACTATTGAGTCTTTTACCTGACAACCTCAGGAAAATATGGAAGACATGGAGGGAAGGAGCTCATACTCATACTGGCCTGTACTGGTGGCAGGCATCTCACTGACTTCTTCTTTTGTTGGATTCATGGGTATTCTGCAGTTTATTGCGTATTGATATGTATTGATTGCCAATGTCATCCAAACATCTCCAAACCACCAAATAACTGATACTCAATTTGCGGCTGAGGGATACAACTCAATCTGCTCTCAAGCAGTGTAGTGCGATGGAGCCAGGAAGATCATATGATATCTCTCTCTCCATCACCATCCCGCAGGTCCAGCTAGCAGCTAGGCTGAAGGATATGATCTAGGTAAAGTTATTTAGGTCTGGCAAGTGATATGCTTTTGCTTGTCATTCATGTGCTAATATGCCATATAGACTAGATATGACTATATATCAATATTAGGGTAATCAACATAAATTCATATAGATTTGCTATGCTTTTTCTTGGCGATTTTACGTGGTTAAACTGCCAGGTGTCAGGTGGAGAGACCACGCAACCGCCTCCAGAGTGGCCAACCTGGTGGGATGGAGTAGCCATGAGCCTACTTGCTGCATAGAATGGGTAAAGCAAATGGCATCAGAATCTCTTGAAAGTCTAGCGATCTTAAGTCTTTACCCATGAAAAAGAGGAAAGCAAGTAAGGTGAGATTTTTTCATTTGAGAAGTGCTTCACTCGACCAGCCTTTTTGTTGATGCCTTGAGTCTTAAGGGAGCACTTCGACATCAGGCTTCATTTCTAGTATATATTATTCCAGGTTAATGTTTGCTGTTTTTTTGTCACCACCAGCTAACCAAGAAACGGGTATAATCTTCTGGGTTTGCTCCAGTTTCTGATTCAAGCGCCGGATCTCTGTCTTGTAAATGGCATTCAAATTTTCCTGGAAACGCGGTGGCAAACCTGTCAACCTGTCTGGTCGGACCTTCTTGAAGCACACTTGGGGGGTGGAAAATCATGGAATGCCCAACTTTGGAAGGGTTTTCAGAATATTCTGGCTGCCTAAATTTTGATAATGTTGATGCAATTTCATGCAATTTTGAAACTCCCTCATCAAAAGGAAACACATATCTCTAGCCGCGGATGTGGTGAGCGATTAGCAGCATCCATTCCAAGAGCTGTCCCCTACACTCTGCTTCATGATGATGTTGGTTTGGGCCATACTGCTGGCAATGTCTAAAACACATCTGCGTGAAGTACAATGACTTACAAGCGCCAACTAATTACAGCAAACCCAGTATTTTGGAAACATGCGGCATGCATAATTCAACAACATACACTTGGTATACCTGGTGAGGTTTAGCGCGGTTATTCTAGAACTTGTTGAAACCAAGACTGACGAAAATGGCACCTGAAAGGTAGCCTTCCCAAGAGGAAAATTCTTTTCCAACCCTGATTCAGGTTCTACGTAAGACTTCGGGGAAGGTTTCCCATGTATATACATATGTACACCCCATCCGTCCGCAACCCCACTATTGGTTGGCCAAATTTCCCGTTTTCTCTTGTCTTCTTCGAACTCTTTGCTTCGAACCTCCACCTGGTGCATTATTTCGGGCACAGGTGTGGATGTGGACAGGTGTGGATGAGGGGTACAATCTTCATGGGGCTCCAGTTTCAGTTTCTTGCTGCTTTCCATTGAGGTGAGATCAAAATTTCAGTGGATTAATTCATGTTATAAGTAGACGGAAGGTGTCCAGGAAACAGGGACCAGGATGGTTATCTGATGGGGATGGGTGAAGCTCTGTTTTTTTTCATAGTTTTTTTCCGTTTTGGTGCCATGAAATTGTAAAGGTCACACGAAATAATCTCAACACCTCTGAACAATGGATAACAGTGTCAAGATGTGTTACTTTCTTTCACAGCCACCATCTGCCCCATAAGATCTCTTCAGTAATGAGCCTCCTGCTCCGCCAAACGCAATCTTTCCGCTGTACCTTTCACAGCATTGACCCTGGATTCGCACAGCTCATCCTGCAACGTTCCGTGCATTTCCGCTATCGCACAGGTGGAAAAGCGCTACAAACCAAACATCAAAATCCGT
The DNA here is from genome assembly GCA_000507305.1 of Breviolum minutum Mf 1.05b.01. Classification (NCBI taxonomy): domain Eukaryota; class Dinophyceae; order Suessiales; family Symbiodiniaceae; genus Breviolum; species Breviolum minutum. Next base: position 93,909 of record DF239137.1, read on the forward strand.
GCCACGTTTCGTTTCAACAACCTTGGATCTGACACTGACCCACAAAGGCCAGTTCATTTCTTGTTCACTCTGTCCTTCTGCTGCAATTCACCAAGCTGTCTTTGCACATCTTGATGTTCTTCTTCTTTCTGACCTCTAGTATGGGCGAACAAAGATTATATTTATAAACAGCTGCCTGCAGGATCCTCATAGGATATGCTGTATACTGCCTGGACCAAATTTGATGGGGTCATTGGTCATTCAATCTCCACTTGGCCACAAGAGAAAAGATGTAAAGATTTTTGCTGTGGAGCGCTGCTCCAAAGTGTTTGCCATTGAATGCTAACGGCAGTGAACATGTTGAGTACATTGGGTGACACGGATGATCATCCCAGCTGATCAAAAGCAATTGAGACGATGGCTATGGACTGATTTCTTCTAAAAATCTTGGTTCCAAATTGGTGAAAGGAACTGTAGTGTCGAGCTTCAACCAAAGACCAGGGTTTCAACCTGAAAAAAGACCAAGACATTTCCTGCTCCATAGCCTTTGGACCCATATCTATTCAGAAGCCTAGCAGCTTAGCAACTCTTTTAGCTACCAATTCAAGGCTATGGAACATCCATCAAATGATAGCAAAAGCAAGAAGTAGTGCATTCTTCCCTCCTTTATGCTAAACATCAAGACTGTTTACAAATAGTAGCAACTCTCGCTAAATTGGGATTGAACTTCACTCATCGTCGGTGACCAACACCTCTTCAGCCTAGCGCATCAACAACATGTGTGTCCAAGGGACGGCGCCGCGCTTGAAACTCCTGCATATCGACATTCACCTATTCAGGGCTGGCTGCGCTGAAGATGTATGAATTGAAGGTCAACTTTGTGGCCCCAGGCGGCGGAGGGATCTCCTTTTGCAATTGTTCCCTTTGATCATTCGGAAGTTGTTGGAATTGTGAAGTTGTTGAGGTATGACATGTTTCACCATCTGACATCCATCACCAAAGACATGCCTTCTCTTCAAAGTCTTTAATCCCCTGTTCGCGCTCGAACAAACCTGGTCCAAGCGACCAAGTGGATCTGTACAAGTGGGAATGGGTAGCTCACCAAGATTCTAGTCATCTAGTCATGGATACTTTGAGATTACAAAATTATCCCATAAAATCTAGGCAATGGCACAACCTACTATCTACTTCTATTTTTGCATCACCATTTTTTTCAAAAGTTTCCAATTTTTCTTCGTCACGTCTCCCTCTCTTGGAGGCAATCTAATCGAAACCTGCTTTCATCAAATGTTTAGGTGTTGCTTCTTCCGTTGATGAATCGCACGAAAACCATCTAAAACAGTTAACTACTTTGTCCGAATAGTAGAACAGGGTTTCCCTCTTGCGTGTAAGAACCACTTCCCTCATTTGAGTCATTGATCCATGACTCTTTGCATCTCAACACAAGCCACAGCTTTCGCCAGTTAACAAAACATGTCTGAGCTCAGTTCCTTCATTGTGCTCTTCTCAATCATCAGTTGAAACTACAAAATGCCCGACAAGTATTTAAGGATATACGACTTGGGATGCCGTGTTTGAAGTAACAGTCACCACCAGGACTATTACATCTTTAGTAGGGGATTCCCTATCAACCTTCACTTGCCACTGTTACTGGGTAGGGGAGTATCCCTAGAAAAGTCAGTCCAACTAAATTGCTTCAAAAATCTGCGTAGAATCATAGAATCTGCATAGAAAACAAACAACCAACATCCAAAGGTTCCGCTTTTTTTGCCGACCAAAAATCCACCAAGTCACTATGTTGTTTTTGCTCGATCTGGTGCTCTCGTGCTTCGTTGTCTTGCCTGAGATGCTGAATGTTCCATGCCCACTGCCACCATTGTGCAACCCGCCAAACTCCAAACGCATAAAAACATAATCCCAAACTCATTCTTCAACATTATGACCAAGCAAAATCCAAACATGTCATATCAAACTAAATCAGAACAACAACAACAACAACAACAACAACAACAACAACAACAACAACTACTACTACTACTACTACTACTACGACGACGACGACGACGACGACGACGACTAATACGATTTCTACTACTCCTACTTTTACTCCTACTGCAAATAAAGCTAAGGGATTCGGGTTTTGAATCTGAACATTATTCTTGGTGTAGTGTTTTGTTGTGATAGTTGTTCCGGGTACATAACTTGCTTGTTTTGTTTTGTTGACTTTTCTTAAGTTTCTCATTGCTGCTTGCTTCGTGATATTTCTCACTGTGCCCAGTCTGCTTGTGCTGCCCGAGTAAGTGACATGTTTTTTTGCGCCAAGGCACATGGTACTTCTGATGCGGTCTGCGAAACCTTTCACGTTCTCAGCCTTGCCACGTAAACCTTGGGGGCAGTCTCGGTCCTATAGAACAAGGAAACAACAAACGGACACAAACTTAGTCGAAGACATGATGAATCGTCTTCCTAATGACAACAAAGATCCTTCCGAAATGTGACAATCATGTCAATAAGACTGTAGAGACTGGATGCTGGACACAATCAGGTCGCAAAGTCTCACCATTATATATAAGAGAGACAAAAAGAGCATCTACACTTCCCAAAGGCATCACAAGCGTTTAAATCCTCGCCCAGTAGCTTTTCTTTTGCCGTTCCATTTCTTCTCCTTCGGCTCGCCTTGGGAATCATGCAAAATGACTGGAGGGACATATGCTAACGTAGCATGATTTTTCCGTGAATAGCAGGACTCGAGATGACAAGGCAAAAACACTAACTCTGCACCACTGTGGGGATGACTATTTTAATCTATCACTCGGGCCCAAAAGCCGTCTTGAAATAAAAACGAATCAACTTCCGCATGCATGTTTGTAGAATTGCATTACACTACATTACACTGCATTACATCATATACATTACATGGAATACCTTACACTATCAACTGTAATCTATCTCATTTTACCTTGCATTGCACTACACGACACTACATTGCCTTGCACCACACCACATTGCATTATTACACAGCATTATCTATAGATACATACCATTGCATACCATTACATACTACCACTACCTTAATCTCACCAAACAGTTTTGTACCTCAAGAGTTGGGCACCATTATAACGTGGGAGACGCAATTTTCATCAATTTTCTGGGTGGCAAGTCCCATCAATGCCTCCAAGCGATCGCAAACATATGGATTGTTACCCTCCCAACCATCATAATGTCATACCCTTTCATCTTATTTTGAATCATATCCACATCTTATCAAATTCAACTAATTCTATAGTATTCTTTGTAGACATATAGGAAATCTTCCCAACCATACAGGCAAGCTCTGTCAACACAACAGCACCAACATGATTGAAACAGCACCTAGCGAACAAAGAAAATACACACATTATTTTGCAGGGGCGTCCGAAGGGTTTGCCCTGAAAATACACACATGATTAACCAAACATAATCCAAATGTATCCAATGTATAATGAAACACCTTGGCCGAAACTGACGGCTAAAAGTGTCAACATGCAAAACGACCGAGCTGCAACTCTGCTTCACGTGTATCCAACCAACGCTCTCGACGTTGCAGCTCGGCCCTCAGCCGCTCGGACTCCGATAGGGCGGACCGTGCTGGAGCACGGAAGGGCTCCTGTCAAGTTCAGAACATCGAAACGGCATCGAATACTAGCTGATCATGTCATGAGTGAAGGGTATAGTGAACAGTTGGAAACTACAAAAAAAACAACACTCTCTGGGACTTTGGTTCGGGATCTTCGAAGTCTTCACCCAAAGCGTTACACCTCACCAGATCCCATGTCCCACCAGACCTGTGGCTGTGGCCGTTGTAAGGGCACCCAAGGAGCCGCACCAGGTTGGAGACCGAAACCCAGGCCCAAATCAGGGCCCAAACCTCCATGAGACAACCAACTTCTTGGGGAAATATGATGGATGAATCGTTCAAAATGAGGTGAATTGGAGTTCTGCATGGTCTTGTGATATGAATTTTTAACTGCAATTTCATATTATTGATATATTATTCTATGTGTGTAAAAAATATGGTAGGTAAATACACTTGAACATAACGAGTAGCAACCAATACAAGCGTCATCAAAGTCATCATATATATAGCATTTGAGATAACTTCTCAAATAACTCCTCGAATCGTTGATTTTTGAAAAAATTGATCCGATTCTTGTGTCCTTCGTGTCCTCATGGTTGTAAAACCTGCCTCACAATTTTGAATCATCGGATGGTAAACATTGGATGTTAGGAATATTCGAGGTCGAACTGACCACTGTCCAACATCAAAATAGTCACCTGTTCGAGTGTTCAAACCTTGCCTCGACCAAAGGACGACTCTGATGCAGAGGTGACTGGATTTGCATAGTCATAGGGACCTGTGTCATAACTTTTGGAAACCAAAAATGCAAGTTGGCCCCCAATCAGCCACGTAATCTCAAGCATACATATTATAAATAATCATTCGTGACAATCGTTAATCATATATATATGTATATATAACGAATAAACAAAAAATATACATAAATATGATATATATATAGAACCCAACAATGGCACACACCTTACACGTCATTGCAGATCTGGCCTCAATAGATATGCCTCAACCATCATGCAAGTATAAGGCTACCAAGGATTAGAAAGGCATCCTAGCTTCTCCGTCGGGATGATACAAACACTCAAGGATTCAATTGTCAATATTGTAGTTGCCCATCTTCTACCATCTCCTACCCAACAAGATTTGAGCACACACATATACATATATAATATATTAGACATTGATTTTGAAAACATTGTCCAAGCTTGAAGTGGCAATTGTTATTTCTTGTACAGTAACCAACAAAATTTGACCAAGAAAAATGGACTCCAATGATCCATGGCTCATGGATCGATCACTTCCAACTGCAGGTGTTTTGGCTCTGATTTTTTTTGATCGAAACAACGATGATCCCAATGAACGGCCCGGCCTTCCCTGATTGGGGCACCAGTGGCCTCGCAAATATGACAAAACAACTGCTGAGGTCAATTCATATTGTCTCAATATCTTCACTGAGTTGCCAAAAACAGAGATCTGCCCGCCTGAAAGAAGAAGTCATCACCCATGCCATCGAAGTCCGACGTGGCCCCTGGCCCAACGAGTGTCTGTGGGAAGCTCTGCCGGGAAGAATGGTGGGAAATTGCCCATGTCAGTTTGATTGGTGACCATTGGAACATCAGTGGTCTTGAACCAAAAATCATGTGCATATTTAAAATATGCCGCATATATAAAATTTTTATATATTTAATTATATTTATATATCTAAATATTATAATAGGTATTATGACGGTTGCTAATTAAGTGACCCTAACCATCCAATAATTTTTGCTGTTGAGAACTTTGCAGTTTGTGATTTCGAACCCATCTGTTTCCCAGCCATGTTTCCAGAAACTTCAAGAACAACTATTGCAAATCAAGAAGAGCGCAAAAACATGTCTACATTCACGCGCAATACATTCCACGCAACAAAATACAAAATCAAGAAATGCTTCCGATTCTCATCATATCTCTCTGCAGGAATCTCGGTGCAACAAGAAAAAGACATCGTTGAGTCTGAATAGTTGCGTATTGCATCTATATATTTACATTTGCAGATTTAACCCATCCCTGAGAGACCAAGTGGCTTGAGGTTTATCAAACCACCAGCAACATCCAACAACTACTAGCATTTTTTGATCACCAGAAGCATGTACTAAGATTGCAATAGGAATGCAATATATGGGCTGTCCAACGGTTCAGTAAATGCTGGCAAACCAATCAAAGGAATGATGCTTTGCACAGGGGGTTTGTGCGTGTGCGTGGAACCACGCCTGACGGTGCCATCAAAGAGGTCCTACAATTGCTACCATGGGAACCACAACCATTGATTTCTGGTCTAATAATGCGAGCATGCTGCCACCGACTTGGAAAATCATAAGAGCTTATGTAAACTAAGAATGAATGTGTCAATTGTATGATATATTCATCAGTTTTCTCACGTTTTCGGCGAATTCACCTGAAGTAAGCATTATATTTTCTCTGCTTCAACGCCTTGCGTGATGCAGGCAAACACACACCACGCATTGGGGACCAAGGGGAAAGAAATCAATCTTACAGGTAGAGTAGACATGAATATACCAAATAGAGGCACGATAGATCAAAATAGCTGGTATGGTATCACGTAGCCTAATTGGAACTGTTTGTCAAGTGGCTTTGGCATTACAACGAGCTTCTTAGAGACTTTCTCTTCTATGTTTGTTCTGTGGTTGTGCTGGAAAGCCTTGGTTGCTTCGTTCCCAATTCTCTGGTATTCTTAATGGCCTCTTCATATCTCTTCACACTAAACCTTGGGATACATCCCAAACATCTAACTTTCATGTGTATAGGCCTCTCCAAAGAAAACGACATGTCTCTCTCTCTCTCTCTATCTCTCTAGCGGGCTTGGCTCCACGCCGTCTCGACATGTGTTAGGATGTCAAATTTCACTCTCAAACTTGGACTTCCCTTCGCCAACCAACCCAATAGGATCGGGTTAAACCTTCTGTCCTGTCCGTTGGCATCATTGTCGGTCGACTAGGGCTCGGCAATGTGGAGATCAACGGATCGCGGCCTGGGTAACGCGGTCATGAGGGTCACTTGGTCTGGTTGGCGTAGTTTGATAAAACCGCATAAATCCAATGTTGGTCATGCATTGTACGTTTCGGTTGAAACAACAAACAGTTAACAAACATGTTATTTTATGTCATTTCCTCCTTAAGGTTTTCCCTCTGAGGATCCTTGTTGTGGTCCTTCAAATATGCCCGTGAAAGCCCGCTATGCTACTTGCAAAGGCTGGGGAAACTTTCATAATATCAAGTGAGGGATGTCAAAGCTGTCAAAGACACTAGGGGTGTTGTGGTTCAAGGTATTGAATGCATAGGGGATTGCTTGCTTCAGGCTTGACCAATTTAGGATTTCAACCCTTTGGAGCCATACTCAAATCCGAGTGGTTTAGGATGTCTCTCAACATTACAACGGTCCAAAGCTACTGGACCTGCATCTAAATTCACCCAGCATCTCATTTCAGCCGGGATGCAAGATGACTTCGCCACTTTCACAGCCCAATCTTCGGCCATGTGGCGCGCCACCCGCTATTCTCCGAGGACGGTTGCGCGGGACACGCCCCAGGCCCGTCTGCAAAGTTTGAGAAGAACCCGGGCCCCGAAAAACCGTGCAATGCTTGGGCTCAGCTGGTTGCAGGATGAATGTGTGATGCTGCTTTTTAATGTCTCAACTTTCAAAATTAATTTCAAACACTTGTGCAACTTGGAACAAGTGAACACAGAATTGGTGCTACTTTGCAGTTTCATTGGGGCTCTTGTCACGTCATGTTGATGCGCTGATACCACCAGAACCCAAATCGCGGCACGGCGGCAATTCCAATGTCTGGCACCCTGATGCCCAACCCTGGCATGTCTGGCCACCCATTATGCAGACAAAATGGACGCCTGGAATTGCCTTATTGACTGTCTGGTGATGTAATGCCAGTGGAGTCACAAGAGATTCAATAACCTATAACAACTCCTTATGATTCCTCAACCTCAGACACACACATCCCATTCTATGAGTACAAGTTTGTAAACAATAATTCAAGAAATTGTGAAGGTATTTCCCATCAAAATCGCCAAATTGAAACCCAGGCGACTTCACGTGATGCAAGAAGTGGGAACATTTGCTAAAGGACACTTTTTTCAGCCAAATCACCGCGGAAAAAAAAAACACACCATCCCGAGGAAATGGTGCATCAATGGAGCACGCGGCAAGTACCAAAGATACACATGCATTTTCATGTGTTATGTTGCTTCCTGACACATATTATCATACGAAAAAGTTGGATCTGATCTGGAATCTTACATGTTTGTGGTGCATACAAATCTAACCCCAAAAAACACAAGCCATACTTAAAACAACACCAATTATCAACTACAAAGTATCTCTCCCTGAAGATAGTTGGAAGCCCACATCAAGAAATTGATTTTGTACATAACTTCATGGATCTTCACAAACGAATCCATGGAAGTTTCAAAGCCTCACGGTGGCTGAAACCGAAACCGGCTTCACATTGAGATTGCCTGGTACCGGCGGGCTGCAACTTGATGGGCTTGGCTGGTAGGGGATATCGGGATATATGATTAGTTTCCAGGAGGGCATATTGTCCGAACTTTGCCTTTTTTAATGGTAAGCTGTGATTGTCGGAAAAAAAACATCAAACTTGGTGACTCATGCAGAAAAGAGCAAATGCAGTACACACACACACACTAGCCGAGATGAACCATGAATTCAAATAATCTCAGCTTATAGCCAGCCACACGTTGATGAAGATCGTTTGTAAATGCAAAGGAAGGAGTCAAATTTGTGCGTTCTACTTGAAAGAGCCCGTCAGAAATGACACAAACACATGGTATATTTGATTAAATCATGCCCAAAGCGAAAAAACAAAAACATGTACAATATACTGTCATACTGCACACTGTTACACTGACGCATGTTTTTGGCAGTGTAAGTGCGCACATGTGTACAGATACAAATACACATGTATACTGTAAACACATTAGCTTACGCATACAAAAATCTGAAAATGTGAATGCTCCTACTTTACCATAATTTCACAGACATGGGTGGACACTCTCCATGGTGTGGTCCCCTACACGGACAGACGTAGTACCAGTACTGCTTGTACTTGTCCTACTCATAGTACTATGGTTGTTGCTGGCACTAGTAGCGCTAGAAGAACTTGCAGTGTTAGCAGTGCTAGTAGTAGCAGTAGTAGGTAGTAGTACTATTATTCTTATTCCTTTGATTATAGTCATACCCCTACGACCGAACCGAGGCACAGAAAGGTAGGGTAGGCATTACCATTTGCATTTTGGGGGATGGAAATACAGCTGACACATGTTGATTCATCCCAGGTGTTGGAGTTATCATCTTCCATCGGCCGGCATCCCATGATCCTATCAAGTTTGGACAATTTCTCTAAGCCACAAGAAAAGTCATGAAGCCAAAGGATAAAATGATATACATGTATTTTTGTACTTTGAAATTTCCCTCAAGTAACAACCTTGTCATCTGAAATTATCTATCTATATCACTGGGGAAAAACATTCATCTAATATCATCTAATCAATCATCTAAATGTCAAACATCCATCAAAAACAAGCTCATCGAGTCCACCTCACACGTCGAAGGGAGCTCTTTGGCAAATTGATTCCCAATGAGAAGGCGCGATGAATCAATTCTTCCACCATGGACTCGGACACGGCTTGCGCACGTGTCGAAATTTCCTAGGGATCAAACGGGGGAAGAGAGGATAACTGAAGAATAGCATTTTAGTCCGAAAATTAATCATTGTACTAATGTTATTCATGTGAGGATGACAGGGTGGAATCACGAGTTGTAAATGACAAGGACACATGAGGGATCATAACAGTATCGGTATGTAAGGATATATCAGGAATCTTTCCGCTAGTTGTGGTCAGAACGCTGTTTGACTGGGAATTGAGATTGACCTCAGTACCCTTCTACTACATGAACACTAAGGCACAGCACACCTAAACCCCTGGAATGTGATTTTGTTTGATCATGTCGTGGTCTTCTTCCCTTTCTCTCTCATCAAACTCCTCATTCAGTTCTCTGGCCAAAGTAGCTAAGACTTGAACACCTGGAAGGCATGAGTAGACAATGAGAGCCTCATAGCCACCCTCCCCTTCGACCACGTCGACAATGGCCTGATATTTTGAGGCTATTGTGTCATTGACCAACTAAAGAATACACATCAAATGATACACTAAAAAATGATGTGAATATGATTTGTATGCTGGAATATTGAAATATGAACATATATACAAAAAGAAACCGCACTTGCCATTCAAGCAATCTCGTTTATACATATACATATGTATGGACGATGAAGCAGGACAGTGATGGATGGATATTGGGGGAATCATAGGCTACCATAGTTGCAGCTGGCTATGATGGATAGGAGCTCGGTCCCTGGTACTTGTGCTGAAACATTTGGTGAAGGTCATGGCTCCTTCATTTCAATTCCTGATCCTTCATATATTATCAATATTTCACAATAAAAAATGACATTGATGCAATCCCTGATGGAAACTAATTGGCCACATCATTACCTGGGCATCACCGAAGCCAAGGATCACTTGGAAAGCCGAAGAGCGAGCCACCAGGGATGCCAAAAGGGATCGAAACAAATCTCAGCTTGACGGCAACCATTGACGATTCCAACATTCACATCAGAAACCAGTTGAACACTCGTTGGATTTGTTCATGTTTGTTCTCAATTTCTCCGACTTTTTGCCCTGATGGCTCTCCACACTAGGTGAGAATCGGACCAAAGGGAATGCAACATTTGCAAAGCCAGAATTTGAAGCTTGAACCCTGCCTGTGATGAAGTCTCCTAAAAACTTTCGGTTTTGAATAAATATGTCATGCCCTTGAGTTAAATGTCGTTTCTGTGCTTGTGCTTTTTCTTTTTCCAATTCTACTTTTCACGTTTTTGTTTGGGAAACCTGTAAGTTCTATAGATACCCAAACACACATATCAAAGAAAAAACATGACTTTGTGGAGTTTCTTGAGGTCATGAACAAAACATGCTGTTCCAAAGAAAGGCAACATTAACAAAAAAAAACATGTGTTTGGAAGAAAAAAATGCATTTCCATTGCATTTCCTCAATTTTAGGCATTGACCTACCACTGGATAAACATCCACAATTTGGACAAAAACAGGGTCTTTCTTTGGTGGGCAAGTTTGTAGCCATAAACCAGTTTGTCGTTGCGGAAATGGGAAATAGCTACACGATACACATCTTGTTTTCAGTAGTTGCCTTCTTGACATGGGATGTTTGACAGTTGCTATGAAGAATCTACAGTATGTCTGATGTTGTCTTATCAATTCTTTGCATCTACCGTACAAAATCTTAACAATACTGACAGTTGATCCGTGGATCCAACTGAATCCTAGTGGCTTGCGGAAAACACCGGCTGCAGAACCAGTTGGCGGCCTATAGTGCTCTTGAATGCTGAAGTGGATGCCACCACCATAGATGACCTGGAGCGCCAACAATCAGCTTCTAGTGAAACAACATGCCACCAAACGCTCATAAAACAAACATGTCTCCAAACGTTCTCAGGGTTTAACATGAGTCTATGCGAACGTTTGACTTAATTATTCCATGGACTGACAAGTTGTGGGCGTTTTGTGAGGCTGGGTATATAGCCTTATATAAATGAGCTTGGCCAACATCTCGTTTTTGGTAAAAAGGATGTGGCAGGAAGATAAAATTCAGAAGCTTGCATTTCATGATTCTTTGCCTGATGCGGGAGCACTAAAGTTTGGACACGGCATATGGCTGCGACCGATCCATCTGGTCCAATTTTGACCCAGCTAAATATTTCGAAAAATTTCTGAAATCAAACGGATTCTGTTTAACAGCCACTATGAATTTCCATACAACTTTACCTGATCATTGATTTTTTCATTCCTCCCGGACCATCCCTGAAAAATTTCGCTCGAGCAACACTGAAATTGCTGTTGATCGAACCACTTTCTGGATCCTTGCGATGCTGAGAGGGCTGGGCTGACATGACAGTCAGTTCAGTTGATTCTGTGTGGGATGAGTTAGCTTTGTCACTCTCCAGCCATGGGCCTTTTGCATTTTACGTATCTAAACATCTATTACAATAAATAGATATATGTATGTATGTAGTCTACATATATTTTAAAAACATATTCATTCTATGAGTACTATAAAAATACCTACACTCACAAATGTGGAAAGATTCTAAAATATCAAAATTAATATTCATGTCTAGTCTTGTTAAGCACGACATGCACCTATTACACCTGCTTTACCATGCCAATAATATTGCCATGACTTGACAAAGTTTGGGTGGTATCTTATCTACTGAGAGGCAGAAATCTTGCCGTTCAAAACCTGGGGAAACTTCAACTCATCCAACTCATGAATTGCATCCACCAAAGACACTGTTTTCAACCAAAGGCGTTGGCAACTGGCACCCACTTGGGCGAAATCATGAAAAGTCCTCAGCTGCCAGGCACAGTTGTACAAGTGTGTAGCCATGCTGCAACAGGGCCCTAAGATCATTCAACATTGTTCAATGTCAGCTTGTATCACTGAAAGGAACTATTGACCGGTGGTTTTTATTTTTTCTCATGCAAAATTGAGCACGCCTTCCAACCCAAAAAAGGCTGGAGAATGGTAAAGAAAACTCTGTTCGATCTTGAGGACAACTTCTTCCTATTCTACCATTCAAAATGTTCGAAGTCTCGTTTCTGAATACTTCTTACAAATACATCGCAACATGTTAACATACATTTTATAGACTATAGGATGTTTGAGGTATAAATTGCGATAATCTAGTCTCATCAACCATCAACCCATAACTCAAAAACCCTCCATTTGGCCTTGGTCTTTACGACTCTGATGGGGGTAGGACGACCAAGGGTCTGTTCATACCATTGACCTTCCAATTTTTTCATGTCCAAGGAGTTTTTGACCTCGGTTGGGTGGTTCCGAAAAACACCATTGACCATCTAACATGTCAATGGAAACTCCTCATTTTAAATAGCCAAACGCTTCAAACTCTGCTTTTTGGTGTCATGTTTCGTTTTTTTCAGACTTCCCAACAGTTGGATCCAGTTGGGGTTTTGGAACCCCTCAGCTCCAAGTTACTACATCACTTCGTAGCTTCGCCACGGCTTCATAGCTACAAGCAGCTATCACTTCACCACAAGATGCAGCCACCAGGATGATCCGGAAGGTCACTGGAAGGAGTGAAAGTACCATGGCAATGGGTAGGTTGGAGAAAGTGTGTGTTTTAACAAAACTGTAAGGATGAGACACAGCTTTGTAGAGGCCTGGTGCAATTCTTTTGAATTTTTTGAAAAATTCTTCTGCTAGCTGAACGACTTGAAGGAGAATGACTTGTTGCCTAATGGCTTAAGTCTGGGAAAAGTCCAAATCATTGAGCAGCTACAAATTTTGAGCAAGAGAACCGTCAACAGGACCGGCATCGCAAATGAGAAAGATCTAAAAATATGAAACAGCAAAATCAACTTAACCAAATGCGTCCATATATACACTTATCAGTTGTCAGGGTATCATCTTTCAAGAGCCAAAATTGGCAACCAACCAGCCAGCTTGAACCAACCAGGGTTTCGGGCCCATCTTTTCACCCAGCCAAATGGCCGCATTGACAGCCTGGATCTTCGTGGTTTTTGGGGCACAGAATCCAGCAGTTTTGGGAAAACTTCAGATGACTCATGTAAGTCAACAAAAGAGTCATATGCATTTCGTGAATCTGATCTTTCTTTAGGGCTGAAGTGGTAGTTTCAACACTTAGCAGCTTAGCATTTTGTGATCATTTGCAAAATTTCCCTCCCAACAAAAAGTTGAAACATCTTGGAACAGATCAAATTGAGGACTCCACACAGTAGGCTAAAAGGATCCAGAAGATATAGTCAAAGAAAATGCCCATGTACTCCTGTCAGCACTGCAGGCCCTTCACGCTGAACCAACCTATGACCTCTAAACACTCAATTCCAAGGAGACGAAGCACCCACCACCGGAAACAAAAATAAAGCTTGAATCCTGCTTTACCCAATGGTAGAAGCAAAACAAGCTCCAACAGAACCTAAGGCCTAACATGACCTTATATCCAAAACATAAACAACAAATTGGTAATCCTTGATGCATTTAGAATCAACTCAAGAAACAGCATCGAAGGCTGTGTCTCGGATACCGAATCAGAAGCTCACCCATCACCAAGAGTGAACAAACTGTGCAGAATGGCAGAGGTCTCGGTACCGACCAACGATTCCTGATTACAGTATTTAGCGCTAAACCACAAGTGGAAAAATAACAAATCAGGTCATGGCATTTTCACCTCTGAGATGGCACTTCAAATAGGGGACAGTCTTGAAACGATGTCATCTGCGTTTCATCTTCATCAATCCACAAAGACTTGCAAAGCATTCGTGTGATCAATAGGGACGTTCAGATTGCCCCGTGAAATCATCGAGGTTTAAACTTTAGATAAACTTTAGAAACGCTGGGCATGCCATAATTATTTCAAATAAAAGGTCCATGTTGAAAGAGCACCGCCTCCACAAGGCACAGCAGTTGTATGTAGCAAGAAAAATCTGATGAAAACAATTCTCGAAGCATAAGGGTAGAGAACAAAGCCTCATGGTGGCCCGACAAAAGAAACAAAGGATGTACGTTAACAAGTTCAAAGGCAAATCATTCGCAGTTCTCCACCCCATGAATTACATATGAATGAGATGATTGCGGATAACGGGAGGTGATGACGGGAGGTGAATGTTCAAGATACATGGCGCACATTTTGCGAATTCATGAGAATTCAACTCACTGTCTCAAGAGTAATATTGGAGAAACATGGGGAAAGTATGGGGCGATGCAATAGAGAAAAAAAGAGCTTCCCAACGGCCCATTTCAAGATACTTCAAAGCCATGCTGGGAGAGGATAGCAGTGACACTGCAGTGAAAACTGTTTTTGCAAGACAAAACTATAATTAAAGAAAGAAAGACGAGACCAATTGCTTCACTCCACTGTCACTATCTGTTTGTCGCAGTCTGATGGATCATGAGGACGACCCCTTGAATCTGCAACACTGAACACCCACCCCCAAGCCTTTTGACAAACTCTCTCATTCTATACAACCGACAGGTAACATTCCTTCACAATGATTCATGAAAACGTCAGCCAATGATGTCAGTAAGCCCTTTGATCTTTTGAGTTGGACTTCCACGGCTTCCACCATCTTCCACCACTCCGGGCTCCTGGAATTTGCTGGGCTGTTCTTCCTGGAAGACCATGGGATCTTGGTCCTGGCAACTTGTCACCACTTGGGCCCTGCTTGGGCAGCACACCAACAAGCTGACCTCATCATCACAGTCTCCATCGCCTTCAGCAACATGCCAGTCCTTGCGGGATACTGTATTTGATGGATCCCATATTTCCAGAAGGAATTATGCAGGACTGGACATGCTGTTTCATCACTACAGATTTCTCTACATGGGCAGCAGCCCTTCCTACACTGACCCATCACGTCAATCACCACGTTCTGTTCCTAGACTTGTGATCATCTAGTGATCCACTAGTTGCAACACCACCTCTTGCCGGATCATTGCTTCCCCTGTGCAACATGAGCCCATCATACCCCTCTGGAACCCGAACGTAGTGTGCATGCGTAGGCTGCACGGGTCTTCTTCGCATTCCGCCTCGCCAAGTGTGGGTCTGGTATCGGCTAGTACTCTCTTCTGTCCAGTAAAGCCATCTGCCGTGAGTTCGGGAAAGGCACACGGCAACCGACATGACCATGATCATGAGCACTGTAAACAACGACAGTGACAGCAAAACCATGGAAAAACCAAGAGAAACAACCATTGTGCCTTTCTGCAATCTATATGCGTGTATGCTTTTGAAAACAGCTCATCCTTTGCGCTCCAAACAGTTTCAACAAATGCCAACAAAAACACTCCATGATTTCCTGAAACTCCATAGTGCCTGAAGAGTCTGACCCCGCCCCAGCAGGAGGCCTCATGGTGAGCAAAGGATTCCGGCAATCAAACTGTATAGATCCGTATGCCCTACGTTTGCCCACCATGCATGTCGCAACCATCTGGCAATGCTCAGTGCTCCACGCGGTGCTCATGATTGGTGGACCTGACAGTTCATGACCGTTTCATGATGGCTTGATGGCTGATGGCTTTTCTACCAATGAGCTTGCCAGGGTCATTATAGTACCAACCCCCAAAAATGCACCATTATAGGAGAAATCCCTCAAAATGACTATATAACTATATACATTTAATTTGGATTGTTTGATCTCCCCATAATGGGTAATTGAATGACCCCTGGTTTATCCCATGAAAATTGTAATTTCATACATCTGAGGTGGTTCAGGATGTTTGTCATTGTTTGTCCATATGTACTGTAGCTGGGTTGTTCCCTGCGGCAAACTTGCAGGTCAAAGCAACTCCAAATATCTGTGTAAAAAACGTGAGATGAGTTCTTGATGATACCAAAACAACTTCGAAAACTGCTTAAAAAAAAACATATTGAAACGTTAACGTCAATTTGGCACCATGCCAAGTCCAACTCCTATTTAAGCTCCAAGGC
Organism: Breviolum minutum Mf 1.05b.01; assembly: GCA_000507305.1. Classification (NCBI taxonomy): domain Eukaryota; class Dinophyceae; order Suessiales; family Symbiodiniaceae; genus Breviolum; species Breviolum minutum. Next base: position 110,141 of record DF239137.1, read on the forward strand.
CGTGGCGTCCGTGGTTGGCGGCTTCAGAAAAACGGCCCGGGGGGGTTGGACCACTTTGAACCGACAAAAAGGGCGATGACAGTGGAGGGGGGGGATGATAGTCATACCAAGCTATATCGCATCTGGCAGCTTCTGGACAAACACCATGAAAAATGAAATGGGTGGCAATAGTATGCATCTTAGCATCGAATGTTTCAGGTGCCTTTTCATCTCAACAGTGGGGTGCTTGAGGATATTGAAGGTGTCAGTAACAAACATGTACCGTAACAAGTGCCTAAAAGATCCCAAAAAGGGATTGATCTCTGGGTCTTTTTGGTGCTCGACTTTTGTGGCTCGCAATTTGGTCCCGTGAGACGTCCAAATGACTTGAAGTGCTGCAACAACTTGATGCAAGTTCTGCCATTTCTGCTGCTAAGTCAAGTTCCTATTGATTCCTGGGCAAATTACTATATTTCACCAACATGGATTTCCGTGAAACAGGCATATTTCCCTTACGAAACATTACTAAACCACCTTTTTGGTGTGAAAACTCGTGTGCGGTCGCGAGCTAATTTGACCAGATTGATCCTATTGAAATGATACGAGGCCATCGAGGTGATATGGCTGATAGACCATGCAGGAACACATGGAAATCATTGCAGAATTCATCGAATTGTGAGGCAATTTTTGGATCCCGATTCCATGCAATGGCAAATGTTCAGCACTTCGGCAAACTGTACAGGACGGACATCCAGCTCACAACTTCCCCGGGGACACCCAAAAAAACGATGGATTCATGGAAACCCCAGCGATGGCATCGGACCAATTCGGGATCTGAGAACTTGAAACAATGGGATGCCCCGCCAGTTGTGCTGTGCCTTGTGATTCCGTCTCAGGCAGGTATTGCCTTAGGCGCTTGGAAAAATTGGGGGGTGGGGGCAACCTGAATCTCCAACGGGTGAAGTTGGATTGCAAGGGATCAGGCCAAGTGGGGGTCATGATGTTGCTCCGCGGCTTTTGGTTGGCTTTGTAACATGGTCTGAAAATTGAAACTGGGAGGTTTGTTAAGTAGTGACTGGTCGAAATACTGACTGCAATTCGCCAACACTGAACTTGCAGTGCGAAATACTTCTTGATACTTGGAACATTCGCACTTTGGCCAGGACAATCTTCTTCAACACAATGCTACCTACCATTGTCACTGGCGGTACTACTGTAACCAATGTCCCTTTTTTGGTGGCAAAAGAGTCCAGGACTTGCGTCTTGGACAGGAAGTTTGCTGTAGGTAGTCAGGGTGGTAGAAGAATAACTTCAAAGTGACTGCAACGAGCATCTTTGAAAAGTGTAGTCTTGCGAGATAGTTGGTTTTAACTTATTTCAAAACAATTTGAGGGTCGTACTGTTGATGGAAGAAATCCTGCACCACCTGGGATGTATCAAACCCTGTACATAATGTGAGATTTACCATATCAACTGGTTCGCCGGATTTTTCCATCAACAGTATGACCTCCAAAACGCAACGTTACTCAACCACATCCCCGACTGGACCTGCCACCTGTGGGGCCCCCAAACGGGTGTTTCTTTGCGTGGCCTCTTGGAGGCATGACCTTAACCGAGGCCAGGACCGTAGGATGAGATTCCACACATCTGTGAAGAAAAAACTATATGAAAATATACCCTCCCTAAAACTAACATAGCACCTGAAAATGGGCCATCTCAAAAGGAAACGCGTATTACAACCATCCATTTTCAGGTGCTATGTTAGTTTTAGGGAGGGTATATATGATCAAGAAGAATGTGCTGGTTCTGTTTTAACCTATGCCTTGAAAAAAAATGACATAAAACTACATAAAAATCCTTTTCCTGCCCATCCATGCGAGCATGGATGTTCCTGGGGATTGGAGCTGAGTGAATGCCGGCCATTCAAATCCTCGATTTGTCGATGGTGGTCCGGAAATGATTGTTTTTGGAATGGTATTCATGCCAAAGTGCAAAGCAAATATAAAGAACAATAAAACAATAAACAAATCAAAACTCTGGATTGTCACCAAAAAGGTGTATGACATTGTAATGCTCTTCATTTCCTGGCTAATGAGAAACGAAGTTCCCAATCAAAAAAACCCAAGGTAACGATTGTCAACGACGGGCCTCCTTTCGCCTTTGCAAAGTTACCTGTGGGTGTCCAATGTTGACCCTACATCTTTGATTTGCAAGGGAAATGCACTATCTATTGATTAGTAGCTTCATATGATGAAATATGTGGGATGAATGTGGCCACTGATTTCAGAGCATGCCAGTGCACCGCATGCAGTCATCATTTTATCACGTATTTAAATGCATGCTTCCCGAGTTTATTTTGAAGATCATGTTTCACAGTCAATGCAACCAGGTCTGCGATACAAAATCATTGGCGTTTTCAATGTTGGTAAGAATGACGACGGATGAGAATCACAAGCAAGACCAGTGCTCCATAAATACCAACAAACCTTAGGAAGCAAATCACAACACGATTGCTTTTGGACACACCGACTCAAGCAGTTCCATCCCCATGTGTTTCTATAAGCCAGTCAACCCAAAGTAGAAATATGGGACAATGCCTTTCAAACACTTGACATATCTTGGTTAAATCCTGGCAACATGTCTTTCCTCGAATGTGTTTGTCCGAATGATTCAACTCTGTTCAGGGATCAAAAGATTGCCCAATTTGACCCCTGGATCAAACTGAACATGTGTATCAAGCCAAGTTATAATCACAATCAGTGTCAACAAGTGACTTGAGGAAATCACTGCTGGAATTGAATTATATATGAACTTGTAGTTGCTCAACATCGTTAGCGGCATAGTGTGTTAGTGTTTCGTTCCCAGATTTGCTCTGAACTGGCACCTTGTTTTGAATCCACGGCGTTGAGGCAGAAAATGCCTATACTTTCATCTATAAAGCTATATCACATACTTGAGTCCAGCCATGTTTTAGCCATGCAATTACATACTCAAAGTGTACATGGGGGAACATCATCCACTGAAGGCACCTTCGGTTGCGTCGACGAAGCGATAAAGTGCCTGGTGGCAGTGACAAACTGAGACTGGTATGTTGGGAATGGCGCCTCAGCTGCCAACAGGGCAAACATGAGCAATTCACCAAACATGATCTAGCAAATTTTCCGTCTAGAACAATCTGAGTTCCTGCAATTTACCTGGGATTTTTGTGAAGTTCTATCCAAAACTCGGGATTTCTGCAGCTGAAGCCACAATACTCCAGAAACCATGATTTCGAGGTTTCCTCTTCAAATTCATGGGTGTAGAAAATAGGTGACAATGTCCAACGATGTGTACCTTGTACATCCCCAAGAGCTGTCAGTTACGAAGCACAAAAAGCTTGCTTTGGCAGGATCATCCATCAACAAAATTGATAAAATTGTTTGGACAAACAGGCATTTGATGGCATTTGTGATACTGGCAATACTACTGTAATACATTGATGCCAAATATAGTCTCTATACTGTCTCTACATGATGCTTGAACCCTAGCCGATAGAAAACAGTTTTGGAATTCAAGCAAAGGCCTGATCCTACTTCATGCAAGGTTGCGTAGCGCTACATTCAATAACAACAAATGCCCTTCTAGGTCTGAATTTCAAGCTGAAGTCAATGATGCTTCATACCACCCCAAAGAACAAACTCATTCTGGGGGTTTGTCTCTTGTGCTGTTGTCCCAAGACCTTCTAGTGCAACAAGCCTGCAGCGACTTGCTTGTAGTCGACTGATGGGAGGGTTTAAGCCTCCACAGAATCGGCGGCTGAAACGGGGGGTCAAACCTAGGGAGGTTGAACCTGTGGAACGTGTGAAACAAACACGACGTCATCATGAGAAACGCCAACTGAAACCTAAGATGTTTCATTTCACCAAATCTTTTGTAGGACTACTGATGGCATTATATACTTCATTCAAGCAAATCAAAACAAGCGATGTCAAGGGGGGGAAACTTCAAACATCAATATCAACAATCCAAAGCAAAAGGGGTGAAAACGAAACCACCAAACCAAACCACAAACAAACACAACGGACACCACTCAATTATGTCAAGTTTGTTCCACAACTTGAAATCATGTTATGTAGGCACTGCAGCTTCAGCAAGTTGCAACGACATCCCTTGAACTTGGCTAAAAAAAAACAATCCCCCAACGAACACACAGATACAGAGCAACAATCGTCACACGGTGGCACTACGACATTGACTTGTGTATCAAATCGAAAAAGCATCAATATAGTAGATAATAAAGAGATTGTTATGACTATAACCGGCCGCTATTTCAAGGCATGTTTTCCTGTAGGTACCAGCGAGCGCCTCTACGTGGTTTCACTTGTGGCTTTGCCCCGCTTGCTGCCTTGCGAAATGTGAGAAACCCTTTCGGTGGGAAAAACCACTGGCATGCAGTCAAATGACCGTGTTTGGATACATATATAGTCGTCGACATCTTCTGTGTCTCCAATTTTCACAAAATACTTGTGCCTTTGACTCTTAAAGTGACCTAAACATTTTTGCTGGTATGGACAGTCATGGATCAAAAATGATACGGACATACTTCAAAAAGGGGTTGGAAACATAATAGGGTAGAAACTGACATCTACACATGGCAAAGGAACATGTTATAGTATCATCTCAATATTCGGAGACAGCTGTGTTCAAAATGCATTCTGGTCATTATAGTACCCATCCATATCCATCCTCACTCCGATTGTGCTAGGCAACTCATATAAAGTTACCTCTTTTTCCTCGCATTGCCAGCACTGCTTGCTGTGTTGCCGAAGGTTTCAAGAGGAGCCCGCAGGACTGCTTCAGCGAGTGGCTGGATGTACAAACGTCTCACCTCAGGTATTCGTTGCATACGTTGATATACCTATCTATTTAGTTCTACAAATATATACACATATATGTAACATGATGTAATATGTGTGCGCATATATCTGTGCAAATTAGTAGTGGTAAATCATCTTACAACTAGTCAAGAAATGGCAGTTAACTGTTGGTTGGTGGCCTCTTTGAATGAAATTCGATGGTCATCCCACGAGGAAATAATGAAATGACCCGCTAGGGGAGAAGCAATAAATTCCAAGAGAAGTGACCAGAACCAATAAATAACCATTGGTTGAGATGATCAGTTAGTTGATGGTGGATTGCATGATCGCAAGTGCACCAGAAAGCGCTAAATCAGTAAACCATAAGACCATAGGGGACCCAAACAGCTTTGAAACGAAGCAGCCAATTCCAGCAGCTCTGGTAATTTCCTGTGCTACAGTACTGGTAATCACCCGAAAGGAGAGCAGCCCGTTGTGAGCAAATCGGGTCAACATACATCTCCGAAGAAACGGGCCAAGCCACTGACCCTCGGACCTCCAAAGTTCCAGTCGTTAAGGTGGGAACGTTGTCCAGCCATCCAAGATCCTTGGCAATTTCCCCAGGAAGATAAGCATTGTGAGTCAGGCTTGACCCTGCTTCAAAGGTTGAAGAGTATATCTCATTCAATTTTTTGTATGTGACACGTTTTGGTACACGAGGCAAACATCTACAAAAGCATGTTGGCTTCATGAATCAAGGACTTCATGCAAAGAACTCATAGCCATTGCACCTAGTCCCCTGATAGCAAATCATGCCAATGTCCTACTCAAAACATACTGAAACAACATTTAAAAATATTTAAAATGCCCAAAACGTAACTTCGTAGCACTTACTGTCAATTCTTCCATCGCTTGCTACCAAAGCTCCGTTGCTTGTGCTAAAACCTCGTTGGCATCCCGTGGTGCGAAGCCATGTCCACACAACAGTGTGGCATGTGGTAGGCAGCCTGGAGCCATCGGCAACTCCTCAGGCACCCGCAACGTCATGATCAGCAAAGCACCTCGCTGTGCCAAAATGAAGAGAAAATCTCTGACCCTGTTTGATATCATTTCTAATACACCAGTGAAAATCAAATGTTGGGCTCTCATGAGTTGTCTAATTACTTCTTACTTCTACTCTTTCTGCCATTATCATGGAAGGGGAAAATGGTTGTGTTTGAAAGGTAACTGATATTAAAGTCCCATGTTCCACTTCTATTATAATTATTATGTAAAAGTTCAGTAGTGAATCGTGCGGGGTTTCGCGCGTCAATGGCAGCATGTTCATCCCAATAGAAACCATCATTTTAAGAGTCCATCTTAGTTTTAAGGGGTGTAACAAGATTTAACCTCAACTCACCTGCATTCCGGAAACCCCACACAGCCACACAGTGCCTTCAAGATAAATCAAATGGGCGGCCTCTACTTCGAATTCTTCACCCTCCTTATTTGACATGCTTGGCTGAAGCGTGGGAAGCCCTAAAGCCAAAGCTCAAGAACAGTAGGAAAAAGCTGAAACATCCCTGTAAAGACTCCACCTCAGAACATCTTGACAATACGTTACCTTGAAGCAAGCTAGCAACCCTTTGATGTCCTTTGCTTACGCATCATCACAATCATCATCACAATCATCATCATCATCATCATCATCATCATCATCATCATCATCAGCATCATCATCATCATCATCATCATCATCATCATCATCATGATCGTCATCATCACCATCACCAACATCACCAACATCACCACCATAATCACAATCATAATTTGTGTATATCCTATCTTCACTAGTAGNTCATCATCATCATCATCATCATGATCGTCATCATCACCATCACCAACATCACCAACATCACCACCATAATCACAATCATAATTTGTGTATATCCTATCTTCACTAGTAGTGACCACCAGAAAAAGCACCAAAAAACGCAATGGCCAAAATGCAAAATATTGTGGTTGCTTGTCTTGGGTGCCGCCCAAGGCACGAAAAAAAAAGCACGAAAAACAGCACGATAAAAGGCACCCAAAAAAACAACAGAAAAAAAACACGGAAAAAAGCACGGAAAAAGCACCCAAAAACCACCAAAAATAGCACGGCAAAAAACAGGACCGCCAAGGGGAAACATATATATATAGAAAAGAAAAGGGACAAGCACGAAAAATGCACAGAAAAAAGCACCAGAATACAGTGGAAAAAGCACCCGGAAAAGCACAAAAAATACCACCAGCAAAATCACCAAAAGCCACCAGAAAAAGCACGACAAAAAACACAGGAAAACCGCACCAGAAAAAGCACGCAGGAACACATAAAAAATGCACCAGAAATACCACCAAATAAAAACACAAAAAATCATGAAAATCATGGTGCTCCCCCGGGATGATAAAAGTAAAGGCAAACCGTTTTATTCACTGTTAGTGGGGTTAGGATAAACCCAAATCAAAATCATAATAATAATAATCATCATTACCAGCCAAGAATAAACATACAACAAAACAACACCCAATATTGCCAGCGCTTCCCACCAAGTTGCCATATGCCAAGCCCGTTGCGCTTCAACACCCAGGGCCTCTACGACAGCCATCGAGGCACCGAAGAAGAAGGTGGTCATGTGGAGTGGCTCTGGTGGCCTTGAAACAACAAACTTGATTGGGTTGGATGTTTTTTTTCATGCAAATGTTTTTTGTTACATCACACTCTTGTGGAAATGAACAAGAAATGCGAATATGTGGATATTAATGATATTATATATCATTATATCATATGATTATCATTAATCAATCAACACCTGTCAACACTCTTGTGTGGTCATACTCCATCTTAAGTCATCGAATCGCAAGGGAACAAAGACTAAACTCTATTGAAAACAACTCTTGACCCCTTCTGATTGCAAAGGACACATGTTTTGAGAAGACTCATTTGCGGGTGCGCGAGGCACAGCAGGAGCCTATACAAAAGCAACCCTTTGCTTCACAGTCCCGGCAAGAAATCCAAATTATGCTTCACTTGTTTGCAACTTGCTCTGCTAGACTACTACTTGGTAGGGTGTATATACAATATCATATCAGTTCATATCTAAATCTACCTTTGTATCCATTTCTTTTTCAAATTGTTTGGGGTGACCCGAAGAGAATCCAACGTACATGGGTGCCACGGTGAAATGTTGAAACTATAAAGACAATGCAGTATTTTCTTGCATGCTCATGCTAGCAGTACCGAACATCATTCTGCAACAATGCTCTGATCAAAAACAATCAAAGCAATTGCGATGCGTCCATATGAAGCATTCCAACAAAAACTCGGCATCCCATCCAGCCCTAATCCCTTTGGCAACGTGGGCACCCTCCCCAAATCAAGAGCCAAGCCATGCTAAGCAGGAGATTGAAAACAATTGTTTTCTTTTAGGATGGGATTTTGAGAATTTAGACATTTGATTATGAGGCTTTGAACTTCGTCAATGACGGCGCATCCTCGATTCAACAGCGTCCTGTTCAATAAGGTACTCCCCACCACCCGGCGGCAAAATAAAAATCATCAACCCACCATTGCCCACCATGTCTTGAAACAATGCTTCCACTTTTCAGTCCAAGCTTCATGACCAGGTCGTGGGGCAAATTAACACCCCAAGATTTCATCAATTGATCATCCAAATTGCAGGCTGCATGGTGAAAAAAATCCTGGTGCTCCTGCGAGGCAAACTACGTCATTCGCATCTTCATGAAGCCATGAAGCATTCTCAGTCCTCCAAATTTAATCCGAGGTATTGGGGAACTGAGATGTGCCTCAGATCGTTGATCCCTTGGATGGTGATAAACTTCACGCAAGGTCTTGTTGATGACGTTTTTTCTTTTTAGATGCAAAATGTCATAACATCCCATCCCTGACATGCACTTGTAGCTGGCCACCTATAAGCATACTTCTTTAGGCGATCTAGCTACCTTCCCTGAAACAATTATGGCTTGTCGTTGCATTACTTCAGAACGAGGGTGTTCCATCTTCCCCTTCACCATTCAACGCCGTAACACATTTTGACATTCAACCGTACCCAAGTTTCGATGTCATGACTGGCAAGTCATCTTGAGGTTTCTCCTCAAAATAGTGGGATGGCATCACCAACAATCGAGGCCGACAGGTTCCAGCCATGTCAGCTGGAACTTCGGCATCAGGCGTGGAAGGAACTTCAGCTGAAGGTCTTGACCTCAATATACGTGTTGGAAATGCCCCGGAAATAGATTCTTCTAACACGGAAAAAATACGAGTTTGTCTATTTTGTTGGGATGTTATTCAATAATATTCCATTAGTTTTCATATTAGTTGCGGGCATGCAATAAGAAAGCACAAATTTTCTCTCTGGCACACACTGACACACATCGTATTTTTCTATCCAGTATTTAAACGTACATGTGCAATGTGCGCGATCAATTTGACATCTCAGTCACCTAAAGGAAACACGGTCAGCAGGTAAACGAGAGTGGGTCACTATTCACTTGGAGCTGCTTGTTGCGCTTTGAAATGCCCGCCCGCGCCAAGACATCACGAGCCGCCGGCTCTGTGTGGACCGCAGGGGAGCCCATGGCAGGCGCGCCCCGGGCGTTTTCAATGCTTAGGCAGCGAAAAAGAAATGAGAAAATTGTTAGAATCAACACTGTTGCAACAAACCCCATCAAGCTGGGTTGGAACAACACAATCACATTCCTGTCAATTTGAGATGGCTGGTATCCACATTTACGATTAATCTCCAACTTAATCTCCTTTTCGCGACTCACTAAAACATCTCTGGCAAACTTCTGCGATTCTTATGATTGCATCCTTCTCTTGCCCGTACGAAATCGGAAAGCTGCCATCAAGTGTCCATTAGCCATCATTAGGATGTACTTTCGTCAAGGAACAAAAGACATCATGTTACATCATAGACCTATTTGTTGGGTCCTGTATTTTTTGTTTTTCTCACACAAAAAAACATACGTATAATTACACGCAATCACTCAATCTGGGACTTCGGCGACCAAATATGTGACCAAACCACATCAATTGGATGCGAGGGTTTTTCTGATGATTCAGGGCATGTCGCTTGCGACTTCTGTTCCCGGAACCAACCTCATCTTCCACCTCTGCAACTTCTGCAGAACTGGTGCTGCTGACACCTGGGGTGGAAATATTGAGCCACTGCGCTCGGATGGGATGGTAAGATGTCTCCTTAGCTTCCAAAATCCAATGAGATCTGGAATATACCAAGGCCTTAGATTGAACTTCCAGGTGCAACCTATTTGCGCACCCATTGCTACAACAATGATGTGGTTGGAAGCCTCTGGTACTTAAGTCGTTTCTGTAGGCAACTTGGTCCTGGTGAAAAACAACATCCACCTGTGAAAGCAAAAACTTTATGCTGCATGCTTGTTGGCACATTCTTTTTCACATCTGGGAGGTATGTTTTTTTGAAACAACCATAAACAACCCATGATCTTCCATGCCCTTTCTGCTGATCATCTGTGGGAACTTGGAACACCCAGTGGATTCCAGGACTCCTCACCAGAGCCCTCGGTCTGAGCCTCGGCAAATACCATGCAGCAAGTTGGCATGGAAACGCATGATGTACAAATAATCAAAGAACAACAACAACAACAACAACAACAACAACAACAACAACAACAACAGCAACAACAACAACAACAACAGCAACAACAACAACAACAACAACAACAACAACAACAACAACAACAACAACAACAACAACAACTTGTTGAACCACAATTGAAATCCTAGTTTGGATGAGGCTTTTCCATGTTGCAAGCATTGAGGTGGTGTCTTTTGGCATCAATTGGCTTCTTTCCCAGCACATCTCGGCAGCATCATCGTCGGACCATTGGGATATGAGAGTACAGTAAGCAGCTGTTGACTGAATCGTGTACACTAAATCCTGGGGAGTCCTATGTCGGCCACTCAAACCACCAATGAAACATGATGAAGCCATTGCTTGGGCCAGTGCAGAACAGAATGCAAATCCTGTCAGTACATGCAATACATTGGATTAGCTTGCATTACATTAGAGTCAGTACAGGACACATCAGGAAATTCAACTTCATTGCATTGTCTTGCAGAGCGAAGCTCCGCATTGCATCACACTACAACAATTTATATACTCACATGCAATGTAAAGGTACATCTATGCTCTATGCCATCGATGTGCAAGTACGGTCAAACACAGCTGCATATGGTGTACGTAAGCACGTCCCAAAAACAAAAACTGGTTCATGTTTTTTCGGACATGAATAACATTGCTATTGCTAGAGGCAGTTTTTTCACTATAGGCTATAGAACATTTTTTGGCTGGAAGGTACAGGAAAAGGCTGTACAAACTCTTCATGCACATAATTGCACAATATTGTGCCTATTCCCAGTTTATTCACTTACCAGTACGTAAAACAAGAAATCAGGCTTCTTCACCCCCATGGCTCAAACGTGCTTGGCATCCCTACATTGGAAGTGACTGGCTGCTCCAACCTCACCGTGTTGCTTCCGGTTCAAGCTTTACAGTGATATCTCCCCGAAAGTTTACCAACAAAACGGACAAGCCTCAGCCCTCAGTCTTTTCCAACATGCTCGAAAGTTTGAGTGGTCTATCAACAACAAACTACAAGAATTGTGTGGTGGAACTGTGGTGTGGTGTTCCAAAACCACCACCACCACCACCACCACCACCACCAACACCAACAACAACAACAACAACAACAACAACAACAACGACAACCACAACCACAACAACGACAACGACAACGACAACCACAACGACAACGACAACGACAACGACAACGACAACGACAACGACAACGACAACAACAACAACAACAACAACAACAACAACAACAACAACAACAACAACAACCACAACCACAACCACAACCACAACCACAACAACAACGACAACGACAACAAACAACAGCAACAACAACAAACAAAAGCAACAAACACGACTACTGTACAGAACACGACTACTGTACAGCATCCAATTAATGATCAAGCAGCATGAAGTGAAAAAACAACCGATGAACAGCACGTGTTCAAGGCTCTGACGCTACAGACCCATTGCTACCTGTCGATGTCGACGCCTGAGAAGCCTAGCGTTAAGACAAAGCTTGTGAGATATACAGAATCAATCGTGTTATAAACAGGACTTGGGATGGGCGGTTTTGTTGCCTCAATTTGTTTTGCTCTGTTTGTTGTTGATTGTTGATTGTTGATTGTTGATTGTTGATTGTTGATTGTTGATTGTTGATTGTTGATTGTTCATTGTTGTTGTTGTTGTTGTTGTTGTTGTTGTTGTTTTATGTTCTTTGATGGTTTCTGTTTCATTTTTTTCGGCACAGGGTGGTTGTTGTTGTTGTTGTTGTTGTTGTTGTTGCTGCTGCTGCTGTTGTTGTTTGGCGGTGGGGGTGGTGGGGTTGTTTGGGTTCCAACCGTTCTGAACAAGTACTGACCAATAGCCGTCAGTGGCCTGACCGTCTGCATGGGTCGCGGTGTCATTTAAAAACACAAATGTGCGATAGGTGGGCAGGAGCGGAAAAAGAATACGATGTGACACAAGCAGTTTCTTCATTGAGGGATCTAAACCCATCCTGACAACCATTTGCCTCTGCTGGAGACGCTTCATTGGACTCATCACTCGAACCTCTTTCTTCCTCATCCTCTTCTGCATGTTCTTCCTGGCAAGGACAAAGGAGCTAAAGCGACCTCTCAAAGGCGTGCCTTTGGCTCCAAAGACCATGACAAAAGGCTTACCGTACTTCAACTAAAGTAGCCCACTAATAGGAAAAGGAAAATCATCTTAAACATTGCCTTAGTAGGGGTTATGTTCGTTCCTAGCAGGGTAACCAAATTCTATAATGTCTATTTGCTTTTGGGATTCATGCATTCATGTAAAAAATATGACCAACATCAGGGAGCATGAACACCCTTGCTACTTCAAGAAACGCAAATGCAGCTGTCCAGTATCCATCACCAGTATCCAAACCTCCTCATCTTCATCTGCTTGATCCGTGCTATCCGAGTCATCGTTACCCGAGTCATCGTCCGATGATGCGTCGGCGCCAAAGATCTGACTAAAGTCTTTCCTTGGCGTGGCCAAAGGTCAAAGGAAATCAAACCTTGCCTGGAAAGGGATGCAATACTAGCAAATCGTACCAAATCACTAAACACCCAAACAGCCAAGCAAATCCAAATGCTGTTTTGTCAATTCTTGCATCCTTTCTTTCTTTCCACTTTCAGCGCAACAAAACATGTCCTGCAAAAATCAGCAGCAGCAAAATGAAAAGACTATTTGCATAAACTCATATTCTGGAGAAACTATGTAGTACACAGCTAGCCCGAGGTAATCGTCGACCCAAAGCAACAGTGATGGTGTAGGAATTGTTAAGACTGGTAAGGGAAACATATATACAATGCTATGCAAGGATAATGATTTAAATGCGTCACAAAGCAAACACATGCCTTCTGAAAACACTACATGTTCAATAGCGATTCTGCTTATAGTAACTGCAGTATTGCACAAGTAACAGTACAAACCAGAAACAAAATCACCACATATAACACCAATCATAATGATCAACACATAATATCTGAACAAACAACAATGACTACTTCCTGGAATCAACCCCTCTGAGGCAAGCTCCCAGCCACATCGTCCTGGCGTTCATCAGCTTCATACCGAACAACATGGTACGAAATATTAAGGGATATAGTGTCTATAAGGGACGCTAGGGATATGTATTCAACACATGTCATGAACATGATGCAATGTACAAAAAACATCAAAAAACTGTCCTACAAAACCAAAAACATATGGAAATATGTGAGAAGTAAAGATCTTCTCTCAACCACACTCCAGGATTTTGGAAAGATGGTCTTTTCTTGCAAATGGTGGCCCTGAAAAAGTGCCAAGCGCAATATTCGCAATAAGAGAAAAGAGCTTAGACACCTTTTTAAACGTGATTCAAGATATTCAAGATTTCAACAAGATCTTCCTAGAAGTTGTAAGACATTTGTACGTGTGTTTCCGAAAATAGTGGTACCCCCAAATCATCCATTTTAATAGGGTTTTCCATTATAAACCATCCATTTTGGGGTACCCGTATATTATCTACATATACATACTATGTAAACATCAAACCCGAATCATACCACGATCGGATCGTCCTCTACAAGCTCCACCGTTGGAGCATCCTGGGCTGATGGCCGGATGGCTCAGCTACAAACATTGCCATCAGTGCGATGGAATGAATTGGGTGATTTCAAACAAAGATAATGAGTACAGTATGAGGAAATAGAACATCAATGGTGATTGAGTGGTTCATGAATGATTGTGATCATTCTTATTGATGATGATGATGATGATGATGATGATGATGATGACGACGACAATTAAGTGTACCAATAACTCAACCATTACAGTCATACTGATTCTGATGATGATCTTCCTACTGCGCATCTTCTTAAAACATATTTCAAAGGATCTTTCGCATTCAGTGCCACGTCTTCAGGTTCCATGTTAAACATCTAGGCGCACTGTTTGGGGCGCTAGAGGGCTTCCAGGGGGAAAGAACTGCAAGTTTCTCTAGTTTTCAATGATCTAAATGTCTAAATGTAGTATCAAAATGAGAACATACCACTTTTTCCAACAGGTGACCCTGGTGCCTGCATGGAATTTCTGAAGCATGAAAAAATGCAAAAAGTAATACGCCTCCCCTCCTCTCAAAATTGCATTATAAAACTCCCTGACTAGAGTTCACTAGAATGGGATGCTACTTTCAGCCTTATCCAGCTCCCCTTAGGTTATCCATGGCTTCCAACAGAAAACAAATACTCATCTGACGTACCAAAAACGACCTACAGTGTTACTCTGGGCTGGGGGTCACACATCTTGCGCTTCGCCACGCAATAGCCTAAGCCAATTAAGAAAGGTGACGGGTAATGATGGGCACTACACACTTGGATGCCTTCCCAAAGTGTCAGGGATGCTGCGGCTGTCCCAAACAACTGGGATCACTGCAAAAACTGGTTGAGGCATGTTAAGGTAGCATACTCTGTCCACCAACATCACCAAGACTCTGAAGAAATATACACAGTAGTATGATGTATTGTGTACCGCTACAGAACTCTTTCCGTATTGAAATCGACATTCCAGAATTTTCAGAACCCTTTGTCGTTTTACTATTTTTTTCTGGCAAGAAAGGACAGTTAGATCTTCCCCAATGGCAGTTGGTGGCTTCAGCCCACCAACTAAACAGTCTAAAGGGACAACTTTGGATGATTCTTCCTACTAGTACTATTGTGTACGCAATATGTTTACACATGTATATTTCCACTGCGCCCTCCCATCGGACTTGTAGCGTTGTAGCGACGCCAATCTGCCCAACCAATCATAGGCTGTGTATAATTATATGGAGATAGATATGATGATATGATAGACTTGCACATGCAGTTAGAGATATTGAAGCCAGCCAAAATCGAAAAGTCTATAGAGTCCTATGCCTTTTGGCCTGGAAACTCTGGGAGATCCCACACCTCCTCTGCGCCTGGCCATGTTTTCGGGAGAGATTTTAGCGAGTTCACCATGATCATCTAGCTTGCATTGCAAGCTAGTTCATATCCTCTACTGGCCTGTACTCCAGGATCCTAGCAAACTCACAAGTATACACAGTGTTATACACAAATCACACATGTTTTGAACAAAAACCAATGGTGATAGTGTTTCTGTGATGTTGGTGCGAGATTTGCCTTTTCGTAGCAGCTGAAGGTTTCCGGTAGAACTCTTGCAATCGTATGGTAAACATACACCGTGGTAGAGTTGGCTACCTGAAAAAACAATGGACTCTGCAACAATATCCCGTATAAAGTCGGATGAAAAAAACTGGACACAACCACTATCATGCTGCATAACAATCAATTGAAAAATATTGAAAAATCATATTCACATCATACGCTGAATAATTAAGCTGACTTCCAACACCACCCCCTGCTGTTGTGCCTTCTGAGAGTTGTCCTGCCATACGCCGTAGCGTGTTGCTAGGACGCCGCATCATTTTTTCAGCCTGTGGGGCTTATGATGGTAAGGATGTGGATTGTGCATGATTGCGATTGAACACTAGAAGCAAAGAAAAAATTGCAAAAACACTGCCACTGTATATCTGCATGTCAACATATAGCAACTGTATAACATCTGTCTGGTCATGTCCCATACTTAACCCCCGGCAAAATGGCATACAAGTCAGATTTAATCAGTGTGAAAGGCTGATTCTGAGTCCTTTGTTGGGGAGATCTGTCATCCATCAGCCGACTGCTGCCTCTTCGAGGTTTACCTCATGTCGAGCTAACAATGCCCCAGCCACCTACTGGATGCGGCAGTGTCCAGCAACGGAGTCATGGGCATTTCCTCCTTGGAATTTGATCTTGATCCTCACTGGAAATATTTTGATATAATCTTGCAAGTCTTTTCACCTGAGTTTCCTTTTTTTTGTTAAACCAGCCCTGACTTTAAAAAAGCTGAGACCAAGACATAGCAAAAAAACAACAACATACTATGGCTGTTCAAGCAGTCAACTTTTCCAAAGATAGCGTTTGAGTGGAAATTCCTGATGGCACCTGCCTTGAACACAGGTGCCAACCTGCGAAGAAGGCCTGCCAGACAATAGCGAATTCATGCAATTGAAAGGCGTACCGAATCTGGCCACTGAACAGTAGAATTTGATATAACATGATATAATTAACATCGACTCAAAAAATGGATGTTAGCAACTGTAATACGAGAAATATGATATGGAAAGGGATAGAAAGAATGACAAGGATTATATGATGATTATAGTTTAGATGATGACTAACCCCAAAAGGCGGCTGTGTTCATTCAAAAAATGAATGATAAACCATGATAAACCAAACATGATGAGATCCCTTTGGGAAGGGCTGCTGCACAATCTTAATTTGGAATAGTTTCTTGGATAAACCAACCAACTAATGTCTTGCAACCCTGCTGGCGACAAGTCTACCGTCCCCGAAGTCATTGCACCTTCATAGGTGGTGCAAATGTCTTTGATTAGTGGTTTTGCCTCAGGATCCAGGATCCGGCATAGAATATCATGCAATCAAAAGCGTTTCTTTGGAAAACGTGACTTCCATGATTTCCTTTGATATGCCTTGATCGCCGAATGACATATGGCAGTTTGAGATGCAGTACCTGTGTTTTGGAAAGCATGCCAAGCTTTATAGAACAAATGATACAAATGTAGCTTGTATCTCGCAACCTTCTCCAATGGCTTGGAACGATTCAGCTACCAACCGCAACTTACCCATCTTTTTTTCTCACTCCAGCCGTGGCTTCTTGGCCTCCGGCTCTCCTACACCTTCCCAACATAGCTGCACTGCAAGTGTGGCAACTTCAAATGTCTTTGATTGCTCCTGCTGGACCCAATTCGCCTCACCTTTGCATGCCTCCTTCAAGCGTTCTTTTGCTTGCTCCGATAATACTTGGCTGGTTTTCATGGCATCGGGAGCACAAGCCTCGGCAATGGCCCCAATGTCTTGAGGCGTAAAACCACTAGCGAAGAGCCCAGCAGTGCCCAGGATTGCCAAGGAGTGGTCACCCTCCTTCAGCTGCACAACCTCGGACAACAGATCCTCCAGACGCAACTTCTCCGTCCCTGGCACTTTGCCACCGGTGGCAGCGGCCACCGACTGTGCTTTCACTGCTGCAGCACCCGCGGCTGCCACCACGTGGGAGCCTGGACGCTTACCCCCTGGCAGGGCGACAGAGCCTCCGATCTGCTGTGTTGGCACTCGAGCCCGGAGTCGCATCAATGCTTTGGCCCGTTTTTGCTCCGGAGTCTCGTGGGAGGAACGACGTAGAACACCGTCCTTGCCAATCTCACTGCTGGAATTGGAGGCAGCAGCTGCGGTTGCAAGACCCTTGCCCCACAGCATGCCCACGCAGTTTCCAGCAACAACCACGAAAACGTGGCAACCGACGAAAAGAGCTGCCACACCGCTGCAACCGGGTGCGCCAGGACGTTGATCCCGCAATTCAGCATCCAAATCCAAGATAGCACTGCTCAGTGCGGTGATGACGGTCTTTGGCTCGGCACGTTTCAAACGCCTCAGTAGTCGACTGTGCAAATTCTTGGCGCAGTGTTCCGCGGCAGCAGGGTCCCCGTCGAAGGCGTGTAGCAAGGCAGTGGGATCCTTCAAATGCCAGGGTTGCTTGGTGGCAGCTGCCACCTTTTCTAGATCTCGAATGAGGACGTGACGGATGGGAGCCTTGGTCTTGGCATCTTGCAAGGTACAGAAGGAACCAATGGTCAAACTTGGAGCTTCCACCATGGCTCAGCGGCTACCCTTCCATCTGGTTTCGAGCTTTATACAACAATGCTTGTGATATTTGATGATATTTGTGTGGGGGCCAACGGGCCAACCTCCTTGCCTTTGCTAGAGGTCAAAAATCGCGGTAGGCCAATCAATGACTATCATGGCTTCTGTACACCTAAGCCAGGTGTACCTCTTGTGCTGCCATAACTGCCTTTTCATATCAACAAGGTCAATTGGATTGTAACAAATGTTTTCCAGCAAACATCTAAGTGGAATTTTCAGTTCAAGGTGCCTAGTCCCATCATGTCCCATCCCCATCTACCATGACCTATCAACATCTATCAACCACAACGACGTCATCTTTAACTCCCTTATCTCAGGCATTCGACGTTTTGCATACGGATCGTCTCGAAGAGTTCGATAGCAGAGGAAGCCTTCAGTGGAAAGTGAACTCGATTGATGGATGCCTCTGACATGGATTCCGCTGAAGGCATTGATGTTTGTGCATTAAAACGTGCTCTTAAATGCCAGGTCGCATGGATTCCGCTGTTCCACAAAGTTACACTTTCTTCCGAAGTCTTTACTTTATCTATCGATCTATCTTTGAAATCTATACTATCTATCTATACTATCTATCTATCTATCTATCTATACTATACTATCTATCTATCTATCTATCTATCTATACTATACTATCTATACTATCTATCTATCTATCTATCTATCTATCTATCTATCTATCTATCTATCTGTGAAATCTATTACATCGAATCCATTACAATCTATAATATCTATCTATCTCTCTCTCGGGCGCCCTCGGCCCATGTCCAGGTATTACAGAGGCACATCCCGTGCTCACAAACACTCAGGAAATATTTACATATAGAATTGTGGCATTTGTTGTTTCATAGGGTCGCCATATATCAGTACAGTTTATAGTATACTGAAAATGTTGGTTCATCATTCCACCACAAGCTTTTTATTTGTCGGGTTTGCTAGGTGCTCCCACCAGCATTCCGCCTCCCATGTATGGAGGTTTGTAGCCTTAGCCATTGATTTTTAGCTATGTTGAAGTAAACAGAAACGTCATGTTGTGCATGTCCAAGTGATTAACGTTATCCTCACCAAATACCATGCCACAGGTGCACCAAATCGAACCCATCCAAGCACACGACTCTCTTCTATTATCTCCAGGATGGAGCCCTCAGTCATCAAGGGCTGAGCCGAGGAAATTGACAAATCACAAACTCTCGGTCCAGGTCACCAGGTTCCCCAGCAAAAATGCCAGCGTCAATCATGTGGAAAAGGTACATGTGGTCCTGAGAAAATGGAAGCAACCAAAAAAACACATGCAATCCATTTCCAGTCAAAACCCCAATTCATCTTTGGCCACTTGATTGGTTTGCCCTGGGTGGTTCAACATGCCAAAATCTTATTCATTAACCCTTTTGTTTCAAGACTGCATCATCTGGACGACTGGATGCTCCAAAACCTCTTGCACCACCAGGTTGCAAGCGCACACTGGAAAACAAGAACAAATCAAACTATATAGACACATAAACCGTAGAGACGAGTCTAGCAGCTAACAAAAACCTTGCATTTGTCTGGTAATTCACAAGAATTCCCGCAAAATGCCTAGCTATCCTCAAGCGACCTCGTTTGAGCCATACAAATCAAGATCTCGACAATGAATGAAAAGCTACAACCCTCCCGGGCTCCTCCGCGCTTACCATGGCTTTTACCTGGTGTTTGTGCAGTCTCATAGGAACTGGGTAAATCTCCTGATTTACTATCTAGTAATATGATGCAACATGTGAATGTGTATATGCACATGTTCAAATTAAAGCACTGTTTGTCTATAAGTATAAGTATAAAAGCACACATCTTCCTCGGCGTTTGATATGTTCTTTGTTCAACATCCCCATGAAACTCCCAAACTCTGAGATGCCCGGTGATCAAATTTCATGGGTTCAGAATTTTGGTAGGTTCAAGTTTTCCAAGCCCAATTCCAAACTTTCCCCACGGGGTGTATCTTCAGAGCAACTTCTATTCATGTCTACATAACACTTTTGGCCAGTTGGACTACAAAAAAATGATGGCTGAAGAAGTAATGATGGAAGTAACGTACCTCATATGCATGATCACATACACCTGAAGATGGAAGCATGGGTCTGGGGCCCAAACAAGACGTATGGGCGCCAGCAGTAGGTATCTCTGTGTGGCTGATCTTGCAACGCGAATAGCCTGGCATTAAAGGGTCAAAAGCAGGGCTCTCCTACCCATGATGGACATGTAACAATCTTGATCACACTAAATGCATCATCTAAGTATTGAACGCATCTACGTGAAAGCGTAAAAGACAATCTTTTGCAAAGGGATACATGGTTGCTGGAGGGAGAGTTGAAATCTGGGAGTAAGGCATCAAATCTTATTATCATCCTTTGTCCAACATAGCCCAAGACTGCAACACACGCCAAACTCACTGAAACGGGAGGGTAACATCTGCTGACTCACAACATGGGAACATTGACCATCGCCTACATGTTACACATCCAGCTACTGTTGTATTCAAAGGCACCAAAGGTACACATCCCCGGCCTTTGATGCGAGATTGTTGGACGTGATAAGCGTTTCTGGACGTCGTCCATGGTGCCTGAAGGAAACAGGAAGTAGAATTGAGGCATCATGGAGGCTGGAGTGTGGAATGAATTCTGGAACCATGATTTTACCATGCCAAAAACTGCTAAAGTTGAGGGTATTCTATGGGGGATAGTGCAAGCACACCAGCGTTTGGCCTGACATGATGTCATGGAATGGAATGGTATGGAATCTTCAGTAGCCATGCCTCTTGAAGACTTTTCCAATCGAAATTCTCATCATGCAGCCCTTACATGCCGATTCCAAACTCTAGGGTTCGCGGGTTTAACGTTTAAAACCTGGGGTTTCCCTCTGATCATAGGGTAAAACACATGATTTCCCCCAAAACCCTCGGCTGATGTTTCACCAATTGGCCCAAAACGCTGCGTTTTTCCCGGACCACCCCGTGATTTACCCGTGACAACGTGATGATCAAGTGACACCTATACACTAAATTACACTAATACGCTAAACACAGAACCTTGATCAACGGCAACATGGCCGCCTGAAAGGGATTTGTGAGTATCTGATATTGGGGGAATCCTGGATTCTTTCCCAGGAATAGGTCCATTGTTTTTTCAGGGCCACCACACTCTCCTCAGCTTCGGAATGGCAAAGTCAATATATGTATATATTTTTATAGATATATCTATACTGATAAACTAATAACCCATACCACAATCATGTTTGCTCTATGTAAAATTCAAAACGTGAATAAATATATGTAACTTGCATGCACTAAATAATCATATCGCGCTATGTCTGGAATTAAACTATGTTTAGCAAATATCAAAGCACATATACATAAAGATTATATACAGTATAATACATGTTGATAATATATGTATATATATATATAAATATTCAAATACATACATAAATGCAATATCAATACAATACAAAAAATATGATTTATAACATATCTAATACACTAGGGAAATATGATATGTATATATATATATATCTATAAAATAATATAAATATTATTAATACATATATACATATACAAACTAAATATTATAAAACATATTCGTGTTATCGACTTGACGCGTGTAGATAAATTGCCCACTCCACCTGGTCCCACAATTTGAGAAAAAACAGCTGAGTCCCCCAACGCCACAGCGAAGGCAAGCAATTCGCAAATCGTCTGTATGGCCTAGGGAACGTCGTCGACAATGGCATCAACAACACCTTTTGGAGCTACTCGTAGGAACATAGCGGACCCGCCTATCAGGAAAAAGTGAAGGACGCCATTTGTGGAATTGTGCCAACGATGCCCTTATTGAAGAAAAAATGATATGCAAACTTAGCACAACCAAATCCCTGCTTCATGTAGGCACGGTTTGCTTTGGAATAGTTCAAGGCACCAGGCCAAACAAAAAGGAGTACTTTAAATCACCCTCTGCTGGAAAAGTGAGTTGTTTTCCTTCAAAACTCGACCAACGGATCACTGGTGTCTGTTGGCGTCTGCTTTCTTCTATTCAATTTAGTTGAAATCTGAACATGAACCGCAATAATTGTTCCCTTGCCCAAATTGCAATAGATGCAGTAGATATATACTGTAATGATCTGCAAGGGCATTCCTTTCTAAACATCTATATAAATGTTCAGGTCCTAGTTTTCAGGGGTATCTATATCTGCCGGAATAGCATCAGAAATGGAACTCGCCAAGTCAAACCCATTTGCACCTTTTCTTCCACTGGGCCCCGCTACATAGACACCAGAAGTGCTTAACCGCGAACGATGTCCCTGCGCTGCTGAAGCTCAAACGGGCTTAGCCAAACGCTTCACCTTTTGAAAGGGAAACATATTATCTTACAAAGAGGAATCGTTCAAATGCTATACTTGGGCTGAGCAAGAAGCATCATATTATTACTGTACCATGTAAATATGGGTATATACCAACATATATATATATATTATATTTGCCCTGTGTAGATGATAAGTACATAAATACTAATTAGAAATAACTATAATATATAATATGCATGCAACTTCTAATCACATAAATAAATGTACTCGAATAAACATACATTTAGTGATACTCATTTAAATAACGGTACAGTAGAGTTAAAAGAGTATTGAAAGTGACTTTTGAACATATTCAGCTACAGTCCATGCTTAATTTTCATTGATTTTAATTTACTAACCAATCTCTGGGGATGTATCTGAAAGAGGATGAGCTGAGCTCCCAGCGTTCGAGGTGGAAAGGTCGACTAGAGGTTTGGCCTGGTGTAAAGAGATGGGAATTGATGCCCAAGTTTCACCTCTTGAACCCGTGAAGGCTTGATGTACTTAGGAAATGTATGGAAATGTGCTGAATTTATCCTTAATTATTAATCTTATCCAATGATTTTAGGATGAACATCTTCAAATCCGAGATCCACCATAGCATCAGCAGTGCCAAACAGCCTTTCTGTTGCTGTTCTTTTTTTATCTGGTTTGAAATTTGTTGAAATCCAATGAAATTTGTTCAAAATTCATGTCTTGTACTGATTGCAAGGGCGTTCTGGCGTCCAAACGATCAGGTCCATCAAATTATTTGCGTACAGGGCATCCAAAAACGTCGCACCTGGAATGGCGATGGGCAAAAGAATGGCTCAAGTCATGTATTTTGCACAGTTGCCATGTTTGAACAGATGTCGAAATCTGTTCAAATCGTACATGCAAAATAAATGCACGTAAACAGTAAATAACAACATCCAAGCCAGTCAATGATCTCGATGGAATCCCATCACGTCTGGTACTCTTGTAGAATACCGTGCCAGGCGGAGGGAATCAAAACAACATACTCATACGATATCAATATATTCTATCAATCTATCACCTGCAAACATGTACATATTACATAATTAAAAGTAAAAGTATATGTATCCCTTCATACGCAAACAATAATCTCTGTTTTTACCTATGGCATCCAAGAACTGTGAACAGCTAGTCACCTGATATTCCTTTGAGCCTCCAAACGACTCTTCTGGGTGATCTGGGTGGGGTCCATGACCTCAACACATGCGAAGGCTGTGTGGGAATGAGGCTACCTTTGCAAATGGACCATCCCGCAGAATTTGAAGTAACTATGACCATTAACAGCCGTTAGTTATGGTAATCCAATGGCAATCTATGGCCGCAGTCATGGACTTTTCTTAGTTTAGTTTCTCTGTTTCAAAATTACGGTAAGCTGACTGCAAACAAATCAGTTGAAATAAGCAATTAGTTTCATGGCTCATGGCCTTCCATTGCTGACGGATAGGGAGTTAAATGGGGATAACAAATAGCTATTGACAACAATTCATCCGAGTTCCTTAAACCATTCCACCTCTCTGCTGCCCCGGTGCCAACTGAAGAATGTCAGCCACTTGGCTTTGGACCTTAAGGCACAAGAGACAAGGAGCTGTCTATGCCTTTCAGGAAATGATGGAGTCCAACAACACGAGCACCAGCACCAAAGCCATTTGAAAGTTGAGTCTTCCAAAGTGCCGATCTTCTAGCAAAACAATTCAAAACATATGAAGACTCAAAACGATCAAAATGCACCCCTCCTCAATCAGCATGTCTCAAGCCAAGATGCTCCATTATCCGGATCTCCCATCAACAAGCACATGAGATTTTGCAAGAACAAGGACCTTGGAGCAAGGCAAAAAGGCAAGCCTACGACCCAACGGGTGGTTGGTAAAGTGTGTGTCTCTATGCTTTTTGACTGATCAATAACCTAGGGTATTGGAAAAGGTTTCACGTAGTTTCTTTTTTTTCCAGGTTATCAGGATTCGCAAACCTACCACTTCGGCAGAAGGCCTGGGCCAATGTAAATATATATATATATATTAAATGTAGTATTTCTATGGCATGAAACGGACACATGGAATTTCATACGAGTCCTTGGTAAAGCTACACTTCATGCATGTAATCTAGGTTGCCCCAACCCTTCAGGGCCACTGACCAGCAAGTACCGACGCCTCAGGGCCACTGAATCGTAACTGAATCATGGTGAATCACATCATGTCCAAAAATAGGGGTACCCCAAAATGGATGGTTTATAATGGAAAACCCTATTAAATTGTATGATTTGGGGGTACCACTATTTTAGGAAGCATCCATGTGATTTCATGGTGTTTTTTCTGAATTTTTCGTTGAATTATCATGTTTCACCATGTTTCACCCATCTCAATGAAGCCCATTTTGGATCATTTTGGGAGGAATCATTCTGAAACAACGTTGTTTGTTGAATCCTTCCTTGATGGTACGGTTCGGTCGAGAGAAGCCACCCCATCAAGTCCATCCGATGAGATTTTTGGGGAAATGGAAGTGATGCTGCAGACACACTTCCTACCTGTGATTCTGGAGATCATGAAAACATGGTTTGAAAAAGCAGGCTAAAACAGGAATCAATTATAGTGCACTGTAAAGCCCTGCCTGAAATGATCACTTCCGGCAAGCTTCACCGTGTTGTGAGGCTCTGACAAGTGCGCAGCATCGGTCAATGCCGTCGATACTAAAACCTGCGTCTGGGCAGGGACTAATCAGGCGTCTCACCCTTCAATTGACATCACCTTCAGTGATTTCTTCACCCTCAAGTCTTGTTGTTTAACCAAGACTAATCTACCGGATTTGAGGTCGCACATGTAAACTCATGATCAACTTGTAAGACTTGACACCTAATAGATAAACACAAGTGATATGGCACCAGCCATCGAAAACAACAACTATAGTCAACACAACTTAATGAAATGTTGATTTCGGTTTTGGTTGTTGATAAAAACTTAATGATGCATCAAATTATATCAGTACATTGACTTGGTATCTTCCTCGTGAATTTGTCCATATCTTTCCGGTGTCACCACCAAAGATCCACCTTCACCATACCCAACCTCCATGGCCATGTGTCGAGGAACAGGGCCCTGTCGGAAGTCATATAAAATGGCTAATATGATGACCTTATGATGCCCTTGCTTCACCCCATCCAGCCCCAAGCTTATCAAAATCTCATGAACACTCTCCAGGGAATTGGAGTGAAAGGCTCCCCACTGATGGTGGGAATGTTAGTCGAAGTAGATTCGATCCAACATCCGAGAAGATGCTTTATATACATCATTTGCATTCCTCACAGTTTCCTAAAACTTGGGTGTTGCTATCAAGTTATGCACAAAAACACATTTAAGAAAACCTGATGAGATGAACTTCGAAAACTGGTTGATCTGATTCATATCGGCATCATCCCGGCTGCACAAAACCAAACACCAAGCAAATCACCTGGACCTGGCATGACCAAAACAACTTGTCTTGGAATCAGCTGACAGGCCCTACAGCGCTACATGATTCACCCCATGCTGTCTAGATGTTCTTAAACCAAGATGATGCGATTTGGTTTTCCTACCCAACTCCTACTGCAATGGACCTGGAAGAGACTTGAAAAATGGAAAAAACCATGAAAAACAGGTAGTTGCAAATGATTTCTACCACCTACTCTACAGTATGTCTTGATTCACGTGTTCTTTACGAAACACATCCAATGTTGTACCCCCACAGGTGTCTGTTGTCCACCCTTGCTGAAACGCCGCCCCAATGTGTCGGCCTCCGTGCCATCTTTGGGCGTGGGCTCCTTGGAAGAAATCGCCGATGAGACTGTGAAGGTGACCACGACTTGCTGCTTTATCCCAAGGTTAAAACGTAACTTCAATAAATGAACAACATCTGGTTGCCCACAGAATTATGGAAGAACAACGAAAGGCTAGAATGAAATTATCAAATGTCTTTCCGAAACCTGATGTGTTGAAATTTATTTGAAAATGGTGGAGAAATAACACATGACAATACATGGCATTAATATTCACCAAAACAATCAACAAAAAAACATTTGAGCCGAAGTGGACTCCCAATATGCCAGGGTGCATTCTGCAGGTGTAGCGGAAAACAAATACAATCATTTATACTATACAAGTACAATCCAAATATGTCTAGCTACTAGTTTGATCTTGGAACGCCATATTCAATCATATTTTGAATATATCAGATTTTTTTTCTTCTCTCTCTCTCTCTCTCTCTGTCCCTTTTTGCGTATACCGGGAATCTAAAACGAATACACCGAATTGGCACAGCTCCTCTTGCAAAAACTGCAGCAGAACAGGGTAGAGTTGTTGCCTCGGCTGCCATCCGGGCATCAATCTTTGTGGACCTTGACGGCCAATCAAAGATAGAAAAAACCATGCTTACAGTGGGATATCGTACATATATTTACATACATAAACATATTATATGTATACAGTATACACGTATGCAAATACCATGTCACCATACTAAGTTTCACGTTGATTGAGAGTCAAGTCTGAGCACCCCAAACTGCAACATCTTGTCAAGGAGCAGCTTTCTTTCACCTGGGCTGTTTAGCATAAGATAGTATAAGGCATTCAGGCTTTAAAACCCATGCACCCCCTTTTTTGTTTGGTTGGACCACCCATCAGCAAAAGGATGGTTTTTTTAGGCCAAATTATAAAGTCTGCTACGGAAAGCTCCGAAACACTCGGCAAATCTTGCCTGAGGATGATGCACCCAAATTAACACACACACACACAACTATGAAAACATAGGGATCCGTATGGTATCTGTTTCTGTCAACTCCTCAAGCAGCAACCCACACCACCAGCAACTCACAGCCGGACCGCGTTGCCTGGTGGCATGGTCTTGGCCAGCCGGCATGCATCCTGTGGCACAATGCTGGAATTCCAGGAGGCAATGGTGTGAGATTCATCTTGCAGCAGCACAACCACCAAAAACTGTTCATTTGGTCTAGCAAGGACCCAGCATTGCATTGCTTGAAAATATAATCGAACATATGCAAAAAAAAAATGATGACAACAAAAAAGATACCATATGCCGCACGAAGAAACATGATTGTTCCAGGTTTTTGTCTCAGCTAATCGCTTTGGATCTAGGATGGATCTGTCAAAAAGCTGTGGCATTTTTTGTTTGGGTTTCAGGAGGTACACGGAATTGACCACGAACCATGGGGACATCCTAGGCACTGCAGGATTGCATGCCCCAGACTCCAGGTTTCATTTCATCCACTTTTGTCCATTCACGGGTTTTGCCACCAACACGAAACATCCGGTCCTGCAAGAAGAGCAAGCTCAGAATGTCCTCCGGTCAAACGTAGGTACTTGCACAGGAAATGTATAGCTACTGCTGCATGCCATGCAAAGAGTTAAACAGTCAGTTGGAGAGGAGTAATTCTTTCAAGCATATAGGGCATTGACGACCTGCAAACCATGCATGGCAGTACAGCACAACGTGCTCCTCTGCCTGTCTGTTGCCATCTTTCTAGCTTAGTTGTTTCATGCAGGCAATTGGGGGTGCATTGAGCCAGAAACAAAAGAACAGATGGCTTTCAGGCACTTGCAACGTGCTATACAAATTCCCTGTATGCCGTGACGGGAATATGCAAAGCAAATGACGACTAGGTACAATTTGCTATCCAATATATAAACCTATAGCGTAGTATCCAACGCCTGAGGATAGGTTGGGATTGTTTAAGTCGAAAGATAGAAATTGACCGCTAAGAGTCAAACAGTATGCACAAATGCTGGAGTATACGAAAGATACAGTCAGCTGTTCCATTGAACTTTCTTCGGCGCTAGGTATGGCTTGGAGATCTGTGAAAAGTACTGGCTTATGTTATGAGTACTTGCTTGTGATGCATCTCAACGTTTCCGTGCTTTGTGAAGTAACAATTAAAACATATTCAAAACACCTGCAGGATTCTGTAGGTATCCAAAATGGACATCCATATCTTAGACAAACAACACTTATAATGACACAAATGAGCTCCAAGCAGTCTATTATAATTAGATACAGTAAGTAAAAATATGAACAACAACAACAACAACAATTTCTGACTCTCACAAAGGGAGCTGCAAATGGTTGGAATGTTGCTGAAGTCCTTCTTCTTGAGTCCATCAAAGAGCTGCTGTAGCAAGGCATCGTTCCTGAGCACTGAGTGAAATGATCCCAGGAGTCTCCCTGTGATTGGGATTGATTTTAAACATAAACATCAGGAAATACTGCAGCAAAGAATCACCGGATGACCTTTAAACCTCCTTAAAAAAAAGGATATTGTGGCATGTTTCAACCTTCATCAACCTTCAACAATCCAAAAATGCTACGATGTTTCAGGCTACATTTCTATTGTGACCGAACCACCTATTGTTGTGATAACTGAGCTCTCCAGACTGCTGCAGGTAGTTCAAGAGGTAGGAGTTGTTCATGATGACCTAAAAAAACTATGTGGAAAGGAAGTTCTCTTCGCTTTGATGCTGTGTGTGTCTTTTATCTTTTGGTTGCATCGCACTAAATGCGAGTCCAAAATCTTTTGTGTCATGAAACTGATTCACAATCTTCATCCATCGCCCTGAGGTGAGCAGTCAAAAATCCAAAACAAAAAAATATCAATAACTCAAAGGTCTGCCATCATCCCCTCCACCCATAACCCTTGGGGCCATGACCAATTGAGTCCTCAGTTGGAAGCGAGTGGATGCAGTTGAATCGGATGTCGCAAATGATAACTATGTCCTTTTCATGCTCAATCACATCGCTGGCCCAAAATATGAAACCATCACAAGGGCGTAAAACCATTACAAACAATTGCCGTTCTTAGATATAATATCACACATGTGATATGTCTGGCAAAAAAAAAACATGACTCTTGCGACAGACTTGCGGAATTTAACAGCACACAAACCGGAAATCTTCCGCGTAAAGTTGGTTGGCTTGGGCTGCCCGCAATGATCCAAAAGCTGCGTCATCAAGTACTCGCGCCAACCTTTTGTGTTGGAATCATTTTGAGCTCAGCCATTTGCAATTTGTGGTCGTGGCATAACATGCACAATGCATCTATATAGGATCAAAAAACATTAACCATACATCTTGCATGGGTCACAAAATTCCCAAACAATTACAACTTGCCATAGCTATTCCTCCTCTTGGATGTCTGTGCATCACATTTGACCCGTTGAGTTAGTCCAAATCTAAGTGCGCTGGCACATGGTCCTTCAGGTATTGCCTTGGTTGCGGCCAGCAGCCATGCAGGATAACTTCAAAAATATAGGTATGTAAGGCACAAACATCAAAATATTGCACAAAATTATTGTTGCACCAAAATCATCTCAGACTTCAACATGCTCCGGCCATGCCATCCCTGGGCCTCACTTATTTTCTGAGATCAAGGCAGTCGATAGTTCAGGTGTATTCGTTCCAACCTCGACCAAAAATAGCTCGTTGGCTGGATGCTTGCATAGTAGCTATAGCCACTAAATCCCCTACAAAACCACTCTAGCATGTCACTGCATGAGCTGGGCAAGGATTTTCACAATTTCACTCACCTGCACCCGGATCTGAGCGCGAGTCGTTTAAGATGGTTGTCCCATGCTGAGGCCTTGACAACTCCTCATCTTGGAATGACAACACCTGGTGAGCTGCGTGCCAGTGGCGTTGTCAGTTTCACCCCTCGAAGGCAACTTACATTGATGAATGATTGTTGCTCAACGTCTTTTCTGAGGTATTTGCATTGAATACTGAAATGGACGAAAGCAGCGAAAACAAAAACCACAGCACAAATACATTTCTTTTATGAATAGAATGGTTACTCCCATTCCAGTCTCTCATACATGCAGCAATGCAACTCCGTAGATTACGGATACAACATAATCACAAAAAAAACACAACATCGCGATGGTTTTGTCCGGAACGAACTTGTACAAAAACCACAATTATCGTGAGATACTGTCGACTACTTGTATCAAATGTATCAATCATCTCACATCTTCCATGCAAATGTATGCAAGAAAATTCTATCAATGACACATCTCCATTGTGGAACCAAACTCATCTTCCCATTACACCACCTCACGCAGCCCTCACCAAAACTGCTCGCCTGCTTGTAATGAACAGATTCCTGAAGCAAGTGAAGATAACATCAGAGGTGTCAACAAAGGATCTATGTTTCACAGTTGCTGGATGTGGGTAATCCCATGCAACTTGTTAAAAACTACAAGGATAGAATTGACTGCTACAAACCAAAACAGTGATTCTGCAGATTGTTACTTTGGAGGAATGTACTACAAAAACTATGTGTGCGGCCTGGACGAATGCTTGGTTGCAAATCGCGAGTGCGACATGACCGTGGAGCGAAGCCAACAAAACCACCAGGGTGACCAACAAGGTCGAACGTAGCCAACAAAAACACAAGCAACAGCAACACCAACAACAGCAGCCCAAAATGCCATTTTGACAATTTCCATTTGAACCTCCGAGGGAGAAAAAAACACATCTCCCATCTTATCTCCCTCCACCTTCCGTTCCACTTCTGGGACATCCTGACTTTCAAAACGTGTCTGTGACAAATCCGCCGATCCTCTGGAATGCCTGGGGCCCACAGGACCCAAGAGCCGTGGGAACGTTTCAAGTATTTTGATTGATTGTATATTATTGTCATCAAGGGTAAGGGCATATCACGGTGTACAAATATAAAAATGTATGATATGATGATATGTATATAAAAATAGATAATTAAATATACAATAAAGAAATTATGAAGCCTTGTTGACATGTTGGTCCACTATCATAATGAGAAAACAACATCTAAGTTCAATCTTGCGCGCTTCGACAACTGGAACAACTGTTGGGGCATCCTGTATCAAAATGAATGAATGGATGAACGTATGAATTCACAGCGCATGGAGGAATTGAACTTCTCACTTCATAGGGACAAAAACAAGTGTGTTGAATGCAGTTGCTTCACAAAGCACCTCGAATTTCTGTGTTTATTACGACAGTCTTTCTATATATGCATGATATACACATACAATCACTTTCATATGCTTAGAACATATGATAGAAGTATGGCATATTTGTCTGTCGGGAGTTGAACTTGGAAACATTGACAAGAACTGCTTGCCAAGAAAAAAATGCCACTTGACAATTTCAAACACGTCCCAAATGTTGAACATCATGATTTCCTCACTGCCCCAGATTTGCCTTCATCAAATTCCAGCATGCCCATGGTATCCTCAAAGATGTCGTGCCTGGCCGGTCCAGCCGGCCAGGGGGGGTGAATCCCTGTGGGAAACACTCCATTCCTGTCAACCAATTTCTGTGGCCATTGTGTTCTGTACA
Organism: Breviolum minutum Mf 1.05b.01; assembly: GCA_000507305.1. Taxonomy (NCBI): domain Eukaryota; class Dinophyceae; order Suessiales; family Symbiodiniaceae; genus Breviolum; species Breviolum minutum. Next base: position 142,142 of record DF239137.1, read on the forward strand.
TTATGATCCTTTTAATTGGAATTGAAGTGCATCTGCCAGTCTGCCAGCATGCATGGAGAAAATCTTGATTGAGTGGTACGTTTTTTCTTGAGAACCAGAGCATGGCAGCAAGATGGGGAAACAATGCTGAACATCTTGGAAGAACGCCTGCCGCCTGCCCACTAACTGTCCAGTGGACCTAAGATAGCGTCGTGTCAGCGCATGGTTTGCAAGCATGAAGACCTTGGAGGCGTCGCCAAGATACCACAGTCCAATGGTGAACAAGATCTATCACAATGGATGACATATTCTGTTTGAGCCGCAGGATCCAATGTGTTTTGGAGTGATAAGGGCCAAAAAGGTCACAACTGTTTTGTTTGACTGAAGATACTGAAGGATCCTCTTTATTTCCCTGTTTTGGGGTCACCAACGCCCCGTGCAATTCTCCATAGCCATATCAAATCCTGCCAAAGGAGTGGATGGAGTCAAAAATCAAGCAGCAGCAATTTGAAATTCAGGATTCTTCTCATTGGAGGGGAATTTCACTTATTGATACGTATGGACACTGATCAGGCCCTCAAAGACAATCCTAAATTCCAGCTACTGTAGATGAGGGCCATGACCCCAAACGTGTTCCTTTAATTCTTTCCCTCCTTACAGTGCCGCACCTGTGGATTGTAACAGTCTTCTGCTGTGTGGAACACCTGCCGGGGCCACTCCGTTGATGTAGGAGGAAGGCACACAGGTAGTAAGTTAGGACTAGGACCAAGTAAGCATTGGCCTCAGCAAAGTGTAGAAATTAGCAGCTATCCTGCTCTAGGTACAGCCACCGAAAGCTATTACAGCTAAAAATCTACCAAAAAGTTGCCAGCCCTGGACCACTGGATGATCATGAATTGAATTCTGCATTGACAATTTGCAACAATTTCTTACGTTCAACCTGCTATATCTCAACTGGGATTGATATCATGTCAATATGTACAGCTAAAGTCACGTTGGGAACCCAAAATCTGACTTACATGTTTTTCTTTGTCTTTTCCATAAGTCAAGGGATGCAGCCTACATCTTTGAAGGTTTTCTTCCAACTGTATACATTCTAATCTGCATATATAAATATAATTATATATATATATATACATATTTCTATACCCCTTACATTTTGAGTCTTTTGCCGTGGTGGTTGGTTGGGAGTCATCTTGTAGCATCTCATCATTTCAGCCTCATCCACCTGGCCCCCCAACGGACCAACCTGGCGCAAGGCTGCAATAAAGCGCTCGTCCAGGCATTCGTTGGCGATGGCCTCCTTTTGGCTTGGTAGTACCTCTCCACGCCATTGGAAGCATCATCAAAGGTATGATCAGCGAATGGAGATAAATATCAGATTAAATTATATCTGACTAAATAGTTATAAATGTATGTACAGAACAGTTCTGAATCAAGAATCAACTTGGAGTCCCAATTGGGCAACATCTAAATAAGTTTTTGAGACTGTGCATCGGCACACCGCAACGGCAGGTTTTCTTTCCTACCCCCCGTGTTTGGCGCACAAACGTCAAAAGGCGTGCCAGTTCCGGTAGATCTTGGCGCAGTTTCACGACCATTGGAGCCAATGGTACCAGTCTTGAGAATCTTTCATACGACTCCCAAACACTGTGATGAAAAACTCGGAATCAACAAACTTTGGATTTGGATACACAACATTAATGACTATAGTACAGCAACATGCATAGCTTTGCATACATCCAGCACGTACTAGGCACGTACTCAACCAAATTCCAAAATTTGCCAACTGCTCAAAACATTACCGTCTTTTGGACGTTTTCTAAGCCGAGACACGTTGCACCTCCGGAAATGGCAGTTTCTTTGCCTTACATCAAAGCGTTTCAGCTCCATCCGGGGGGGGGGTTGTACGTAGTAATGATATGCGATTCTGAGGAAATTTGCGTGGTAGAACTACATATTTTTTTCATAATCTAATATAGAATCATCAACTGAAAAAACAATAATATCTGAAGTGGGGATGCCATGTGTCCATATATTCCTTTTGAAATTAAATGTACATCATTTTGTGACAGGCTGGTATTCGTTCCAATAGTTAATAAAATCAAAGATTTGAAGTCAATACTGTGAACATCTGTGAACATGCTGATCTAAGAGATACTTCAATTTGATCCCTACAAATTCTTGAGGGATCAGCTTCATCATCATCCAATTCTTGACTGCGGCGACAAACATTTTTGGTCAACATTGTAGTACAGAGTGGCATTGTTCCGGGGTTCAAGCACATGGCCTGCAGTACGTTGTGAGAGAATGTTTGTTTTATGCCTTTTTCTTTTTCTCTTGTCTTGTTGTTTGATGTCCAATTTCTCAACTTCCAATGCACCTGCCCTCGGACCACCACCCTATCTCAAAGACACCACTTTTTGCCGTTTTGTCCGCGGCTAGCCTCACCTCCGACAGAACCTGCCATGCCTCCTCTCTCACCCGGCTGACAGAGGATGCGCGCAGGAAATGGCTGGAGATGTTTCATTGATAGATATCCGGTGGGTGCGACTGCAACATGACAACAACGATAGTCTTTGAACATCAGAAACATCTAAAGACTTGCATCCAAATATATAATACAATTCTTTACTGTACCTGTATGTTCCTACGGGAACATGATGACATGGTAAGTCTATCTGCCTGTCTCTGATGTCATTGAAAAAAAAGGTGCTGAATAATGTACTGTTTATCTGCAGGGTGTGTGGCCTTGTGAGCGAAAAGAGGTGATGCATGAGATGATTTCCTGCTCAACAGAAAAATCACACCTTTCTGTTCTGGGAAGTGACGACGTCTACTACTGCTACTCATGTTTTCAAGAAGTAGTTCTACGTCATATAATGTATCCTTTGGCGAGCACCCCACCTTCCTCCTGAAAACACCAGGGCTTTATGTCAATGGATTGGCTGCCACCACTCACCCAAGTTCAGGCTCCGAATGTACAACATGACCCATAGACAAGCCTTTGAGACAAAAAAAACTGTTTCTCTTTCCCAGTTTTTCGAACATCCATGAGCCTGGAACAACTAGAGTGGAAAGCCAAAATGGCTAAGAATAAAACAGTTTTCAACTGAAAGTTGCCTTCGGCGCTTGCAACTTTCAAACCTCTCAAGAGTGACCAGGCTACACGATTCGGAAGAGTTTCTCACCTCAGGTCATTTCGGCAAAACTTGTTGGAAGCTCAGCTGGGATGTGAGCTTAACAAATTGATGGCAAACAACATGAACAACGTATGAACACATCAAAAACATCAACATCAATTAAGAGAGTAAACAGGATGATTCTTTCAATTGTTGAAAGATACAGGCTCTACTCTGGTCAAATGATGTCTGGAAGATCATGATGTTGTCTGTGGCACCTCAATGATATGTGGCCCTGGTATGACACCACCTGGGACCATGGAATGCCTCCCTACTTTCACACCGCATAAACAGTGGCCCTTGGTTTAGCCTGGACCCTCGGATTTATACAGTGGAAATAGCCTATCATGTCATCCCTAATCAAGATTCGCTGGGTGTGTCCGATTGTAGGCACAGTTGATAGACTTGTAAAGAAATGGGGCTCTTAATCTTCCAACACTTCGCTAGCAAGTACCGCAAACCCTCCTTGAAACGAGTCCGAATTATGGCAATGAGTGTGACAAACATACCATATCATGATCCACCATGATTACTGTCATTAAGTCTTGGCTACTCCCCCTCTCAATGGCCACTTCCCAATCACCAGCCATGCTGCCGTCCACGCGGAAGTTTTGAAGGAAGCGAGGGCTCTGCATGAAGGTTGTAGCATCTTGCATCTTCCTGAGACATTGGTGCAATATGGTGCAACCATCAAATATGCACATACCTTATATAATCTTATATATGTATCGTACATGCAAATGCATCTGACGTACAGTACATACATTCTGCACTATGACTATGTATTTTGTATTGTGCGCTCTGCTATATGTGGCACGCACTGCAAGATGCAATATGTAATGTTATATATATATATTTAATATACGTATTGAGTATTGTGTGCATTGTGCAAATTATATAGATCAAATTAACATGATGTATGCACATGAAAAAATAGATCTGCAACTGCCGCAATGTTTGGGTGAATGGCGATTGTACTGCCCACAAATGTGTATATAATCATACAAATGTACGTATTTGTGTGTGTGTATGAGAGAATGTCAGGAATGTGCACATATAATTGCTCTCTCTCTCTCTCTCTAGCCTGCATGCCTCGGCTCTAAACTGTCTCGGTTTCGATCGCATTAATGTATAATATAGCTGTGTTGCTTCTGGCTGCTGTGAACAGATGGTATCAATGTTGACGTTGGAGGGAATGGATTGGATCTGCTGGCGTGAGCTCTGGGATGCTTCTCATTGTGAATTTCTGTGTCATTGGAATCATTGCTGCAGAACACACATTTATATGGTGTGTCATGCTGTCCTTACATGCTCTTAGACTTATACCACTTGATATCAAGTAACTTCATGCATATACTTCTATTGTGTGCGGTTGACCTGAACAGCACACACACACACACATACTATCGCAAACAACAAGTAGAGCAAATGTTACAACAAGCAAATCCCAGCTCATTTAAGTCACAGAAGCAAACAAAAAACTGTCCTTCTCAGTCTCTCACCAGATCAACAACCTTCAGATTCGAACTTTTCCATAGCTTCCGCCAAGATGCAAGTCTGCTTGTTCAATCTCCCGGATAACCTCCGACATCTCTACCTGAAGTGTGGGCTGGCGTGGGTGACTATCCAACTGTAGTCCTTGTATCTTGCACGTGATTTGGTAACATGAAGCGATACCAGCTTGAGAGGTTGCTCCAAGTGTTGGCCGTGCTGAACAATGGACACAGCCTCAAGCTGTACCCAATCATACTTACCACTATGTAGATACCTCTATGGCGCATGATATCTCCGAGATTCGTTCTACTGTGTTACCCAGAAAATTCCTGCAGCATGGCTTCCACCAAAAGGCCCCATTTTCCCCAGTGGCCAGCAACACCCGGCCCAGGAAGTCTGCATGCTGAGCTGCAGAGATTTCTTCCAAATCCACATCTGTCTGTGTCAGCTGAGCCTGACATCGGATCCATGCGATTACGGCACCTGGAAAAGTGCTCATATTTCGCTGTTGATACCATCTTGGATACATCATGGCACATTTTGACATGACGGATCTTTAACATGCGGCAACTTGTCAATGACCCAAACTGCATGCAATATGCAATTCCAAGACAACCAACAAACTCTTATTGAGTGCCAAATAGAAAAAATGGGGGGTATTGAGAATCAGAATAGTGATGGACATCCACCAGCAACCAAAATGAATGAAGCATAGGAAATGGAAATAAGCAGGTAGGTATCAGTACCAGGAGCTGAAATGGCCCAACAAGTACCGCTGACCATTGCCCCGTCCGCCTTGATGCTCTTCTCTTTGAACATGTGATTCAAGATTGCCATGAACCTGAGCAAAACACACCCAACACAAAGAATGCCCAAGAAAGCGAGTGTTGGATGCAAACGTTGTACCACAAAGACTGGTACTTCAAACAGATCCCTTGTCAAACGATCAAACTACATGTGGATTGTTGGATGCTGTCAGCATGCTCTGGAAGTCCATGTTCATCATCTGATCTTAAATGGGTCATGTTGTTTTGAAGGTAAACCAAACAATGGATCAACATAACCCTTGAGAAAACCCCTTTTAAGCGATCCTGTTCCTTCACTCTTCACAGCTCCAGCCGAGAAACTGCTCGTGCAATGAGCCCTGGGCCAAGTAGCGTCGGAACTTCTTCCGCAACTCCTCTGCCACCTCGGGAGAGTGAAGCTAGGAGGATTCAGGTATCGAAAGGTGCTGTTTTGTCCGTGAGTTGATGTAGTGGCAGAATCTCAAAATCTCAGGGACCTTATTGTAGTTTTTAAGGACAATCAGCGGAAGCAAACCTTGCACTTATTGTGGTTTTATAGGAAATTTGAAAGTTGGATGTACGTTGGCGACATTTGCAATACATGAGATATTGGAAAATATCTGCCTCGATGCCCGACACCGAAAGCCCCATTTGGCAGCCTGATGCTTCTGGCTCTGAATAAAGGATTCCAACATCACGGCAATCGCGTTGTCAATGTCACGGCTATTAACCTCGTTCCCATGGAATATATCACGCCCTGGGACCTAGATTCAAAACCACACTGAAAAATCTAGTACCAATGCTTCTGAGAAAAGAAATCTACTATCCTCTCTCTCGAGCTAAAACTAACACAGCAGCGACAGAATCACTACACTATATACAGCAAAAATATGCAAAAAGGACATCTCCTTCCATCCAACCCATAAATCGCCAACTGGAAGTCACATGAAGCCTTTCTCTCAGGCAATCACAGTTCAGCGGATCCCATCTTATCTGCCCTTTCATTTGAATTTCACCTTCTACCAATTGGAGTCAGATTCTGTACCACCCAAATCAGATACTGTATCCATCTTGATTTTTGCGAGGCAAGTCATACAAACAAGTATTCAACAGTTCTCATCCATTTTCACATTTGAAGGCGAAGGTACACTCCCTAAAACTGACACAAAGCCCCTGAAAAATGGTGGTTGGGAGTTGGGAGACTACTTTCCTCTTAAAAACATCCTAGTTTCAGGAAATTCACGGGTCTACAACCAACAACTGAGGGGTTTTCTCCATGTTTGAAGCTCCCCCGAAGGGTTGGAGAAGCAAAGGTGCATGGTGTCGCAGCTCGATGCGTGCATTGGCCTCTGCCAAACGGATCAAGCTATCCATGTGTCGTGCCGTCATAGGAGCACCACCTGTGGAGCTCTTGGTGTCACAAGACAAGTTCGGACCAGGGAGGTGTGTAAATATATCATTTATATATATATAAATATATAGAACCTAAGGTGATCAAATCAAACTGGAGCATGTCTACCTTTTTCGTGAAGCAATGGAAGAACGAAACCAACCAAAGCTGGTTCCTGAGAAAACATCAAGAAGAAGCCAAAGCCCAAACAATATACCCCACGCCATATTTGCATACAGTACTTTCCACACACAAATCTATATGAGCAAGGTTGTAAGTACTTCCATCACCCGACCTGTGCGAAAGGCTTCGGCACGCATTTCCTTAGTGGATTGGACTGTCCAAATCAATTGAGTCAACTGGAACTTGCAGCACGAAGCTCTGATGAATCCATCAACAAAACTGGCAATCATCTCAGCTTGGAAAAGGCTCGGAGTAGAATGAGGCCAATTTCTCAGCATCCACATCCATCATCTTTGGGAAGACTCGCTGGCGCGCATAAACAATGTATTTCTTCAGCAAGTCTTGGCCTGAGCTGCTGCCCTTTGACATCCTTTGACTGCTTCATCCTTCAACAGTGAGCTAAAAGACAGCCCTACTGAACACCAGATTCATAAAGCATGCTTATGGTTGGTGTTTCAATCATTACAGCTGATCTACCTCATTTGCCTCAGCTTTGGTTGATTCCTACTCCATGTTTTTCAAAAGTTCAAACAAATGACTAAAATTTATGAATTTCACTCAACTTCGGTGCGGCCCATTTCCATGCCAATGGTGTTGTTGTGTTCGTGTCCTTATTGACCTATCACAGCTTACCACTCAATGCCAAGGCGCTGATGGGTGGCACAGGTGAGGTCTGGTTGGTCTTGGGTTTCCTTGCCTTGTAATGGATGTGGGTATTGGGCACAACTTCCATGTAAATGATATACCTCACACAACTGTACTATTTGGAATGGAGTTGTAACGTGAACGGAAGATTGAAGAATCCTACTAGTCGATGTGAATTCGTAAATTCTGTGCGGCGTCAATCTTTATGGGAGCCACATCTAGAAATCTAAACATCACCTCCTTCTATCAGCTTGTGTCTTATTTAAAAATTATGGACATGTGACATGGCTGTTTAAACAAAGGCCTGACGTTCTCAAACAAAAACCTTTCTTGAAGAATGATGGCCTTCTCCTCGGTGGTGGCATCTGGATGTGAGCGGATGTGGCTGCACACCACGTGATTCGACAACATCTCATCCTGCCAAGGCTGGTCAGGATGGTTTGGCAGCATGAAGCCACTGACAGCGGAGATTAATTCATGAAGCCAAGCATTTCAGCAACAAATGTGGGCTTCATTCTTGGAAAGATGTTTCTGGCCAAAAAATATGCCTCTATTGCCTCTTTGCTTTTCTATCTGTTCTATCTTTTCTGAAAATACTCATGAGTAGTCTGCTAAACCATGAACGTCAAGTCATCAAGCAGCATCAACCAACTACAACTACAACCAAGTTCTGTTACGTACATACTTACGGTACATTCGTTCAACTACCGGTCTTTGCAAGCATCATCTGCACACCATTTTCTGGAAAAGGAGGGGTTCATGAGAACCCCCGCACCAAAACAACATTTACCCCAGCACCAGTCACTGGCTGCAATGCCCATCCTTCAAAGGATCTGACTCATCTCGAAGCACGCACATGAGGTCAAAGCGACTGAGAATAGGATCCGAGAGATTCACATTTTGTGAGAAAGTCCTGCATTTTGCGGGCCTTTTTTCGACGGTTTTGGGGTTGACTTCTCTAGGATTACCGGGATGCAATGTGAGTTCTCTCTATTTCTTTTCTCGGGCAACATATTGTGACATAGAATGGACATTCGTTATACGAGCGCGGGGCCTATCTTACCCCAAAACTAAAGATCTTACCCCAACTGCATGGCACACAGCTTACCCCAAAATCAAAAATCTTACCCCAATTCTCAAAACCCATTGGCACACCGATGTCCAAATAATATTTGTTGGGTAATTCTTATCAAAAATGTTAATCTTACCTTGATATATGCAACATTTTTTCAAACATGATCAAGATCAACATAGCTGGGAAATGACTCTTCAACACATCCTGCCCAATGGCACACCGAATTTCAGTCACAAACACTTGTGTGACAAACAATCAACTTAGAGCAGTCAGATGGATGATAATAGGTTTCCCAAAATGTAAAAAACATCCGTTCCTCAATGGCACACTGGTCTGAAAAACTCTCTGGTTCGATGTGCTGTGTGGAAAAATTGGAAACAAGTCTGGAGCAAAGCAATGGCAAAACTGCAACGCAAATCCGTTGAGTATGCGTTTAGAGTACGGAATTTGCAAACCACCGTCGTTCAGAATAATGCCATTTAGCATACGATCCATGTGTGTGTGTGTGGGGAGGTACAAACATGGCAATCAGTATGCGTTTTTCATTTTGGAACGTTGCTCTGA
>DF239137.1:151684-224137 GCA_000507305.1 Breviolum minutum Mf 1.05b.01
ACGACGACGACGACGACACAACAACAACAACAACAACAACAACAACAACAACAACAACCACAACCACAACCGCAACCGCAACCGCAACCACAACAACAACAACAACAACAACAACAACAACAACAACCACCAACAACCACAACCACCCGATCACCCACCCAACCACCCAACCACCCAACCACGCACGCACACACACGCACAGGCACACACACACACACACAATTGGATTCAACATTTGAAGCACACTCAGTGCTTTGTCCTGATCCCTTGATTCCATTTAGTTAAGAAGGCACCAACAGCTTAAAAACATGTTGGGGAACCTTCTCCAGGCGACGTTTCTTTGGCGGTGTCTCGATTTGGTCCATTTTGAGCCAGGTAAGCTCTAGCAAATGTGGATGGAGGGAAAATCGCCGGTCCCAACCTAACAAACATTAAACAAATCCATTGGTTACTGTAAGAACTAGAATGAATGCAAATCACAATGCTATAGTCACAATCGATACGATCTAGCAACTTGGCTGTAATCTGTCAATTCAACATGCACCAAAACCAGTGTGCCCCTGCAAGTTGCCAAACAAATCGTCATGACAAAAAGCTCCTAACAAATGATCATGTTGAAGCATAGGGATATGCGGTCGCCATAGGGCACACCACTTTTGGCACAAGAAGATGGTCTTTGGCACAAGTTAACCCTTCGACCCAGTACATAAGAACCACCAAAACATGTTCATCTCGTCCAGCTGCTAGCTGTTGGCTTCGCATCAATGATTTGAGGAAACTTTCTTTGTTGCAGGCCCAGTGAAAATCGAACGAGGTTTGCCACAAATCCGCGCTGAACAATTGGCTACATGTCATCATGACTGGACTGCCAGGTAATTTTCTTCTTCACAATTATTGATAATAAGCATGCACATCTCACATTGCACATGCTACGGTATCACTAAGTACATTTCACACCCGATCATCCATGCTACAGTATCCTTGTCCACTTCTCAAGTGTGCAGTAAAAAAGTCACGCATGTTTTTGTACATCCATGGAGTTGAGCTGGATTAGGCAGTGCCAAATCCAAATAGCAATCAACCAAACAAAAAGCAAAACATCGCTTTCCAATCTGTATATCACGATCTTTATAAACATCACCTGCGTTTGGAAGCTTGATCCACATCAACTTTCACCCGGAACCGCAGCTCCTCTGTTGATCATATCGCCCTTCGATTGGATTTGCTACAGCTACCACTGCACAGCGTGCCTGTTCCAGCTTGCAAAGTTCCAGAAGGATTGAAACACTTCAAAGTATGTGTTGCAAACACACTGGAGAATAGGAAACTAGAATTTGTCTTTGACTGCACATCTTGAGTGTATATAACATGATATATGATATATGTGTAAATATAAGTATACAGTTATATACATATTCCAAGCATAATCCAACTCAAATCAACATACAGCTATAGTCTCCGTCCAACTAGTTCTCAAAATGAGACATTCAAAAACCTATCCGGCATGCAGTGGAAAAAAAAACAGATCGCTTCAAAAAGGATGGTACGTGCCGCGTGCCAATCAAGGTCGAGATCCGGCCTGCAATGTTGCCACGATTCCAGCCTTTGAGATGGAAATGGATTGTTGTTCCATTGCCTCGTGTAGGGAGGTGCGATCCTGATCATTCCTCAGTTCCCAGGAATCCCTTTGGTACAGGATAAATGGTTGGTGGTACCATCCATTTAGCAGGTAGAGATGGGGATTGATGCTGATGGAGATCATTATGATGATGATGATGATGATGATGATGATGATGATGATGATGATGATGATGATGATGATGATGATGATTAGCATGTTGATGGTGATGATGGGGACAGTCATGATGTGTTGGTGATGTCCAAAAGGTTTCTGCGTCGGAACCTGAATGTCGAAATATATCTGTGCGTTTCTGCAAGGTTGACATTGACACCTGCAACCCTATCTCCCCTCCACCCTCTCAGTCCATCCAGGCGACATCTTGTCGAACTCATCGATGAGGCAAATCCCATCATCTGCTAAGACCTTGGTGGCTGTAGGACCTGTAGGAAATAGATGCAATTTGGAACCAGAATCACATGTCAAATTTCTGAAACCAAATGTTTGCATTGTTTTGTTACAGTAAATGTTGTTATATGATATTCCTGGGCGTATATGCTCTGATGCCTACGGGCCTTGCTCTCGGGATCTCAACATGGAGACAGGTAACAACCAACCAAAAATGCCAAAATTATCCAAAATTGAAGTAATCTCTCACGTCAATCAAAGGCCATTAATTCTGAGCAGAAATGTTCTCCCAAACAACAACCCCCTATCTTCGAATTGTCACCTCTACCAAGGCACCATAGCACCGCCTTCCAAGCAGAAATGGCCATTCTCGTCCCGTCTGACGGCGGCCGTTAGGCCAACGCCACTGGCACCCTTGCCGGTGGTGTAGACTGCACGGGGGAAGGTCCTGAAAGCTGAAAATGATCCAAAAAACAAATGGCCAGTGACCCAAGCTGTCGGACTCTGCTCCGTTTTTTTGCCCTGGTGTTTCTAGCCACGGATCTGCTCCACATATTTCAGGAACTGTGATTTTGCCAGGCCCGGATCACCTATCGCTTCCGGAGGGGCAGCATGTACCCCCTATGAATTCTTTACCCCAACTCCGAGAGTAATCTCGCACATACAATAAACAGAAAATCAGAAATGGATCAACATTTTGATAAATAGGCAATGAATCTCCTATACCATATCTTCTCATGGTTTCTGTCAAAAACCATGTTCAATACGCAACAAAGGCCTTCATTGCACGTGCTGAACAATTCTGGAAACTATAAGGAATGCTTCACATGGCGCACCTACAATCAACGTGTTGATGTCACCACGGATGCGATGCTTTCCGGCCGCTTGCTTTGGCTGGCCCCCCATGATGCCTCGAGAAGTGGCAACCGGGACACCACCACCACCACAACAACAAGAACTATGAAAACTGGAGAACCCAAGAAAAGCAGAAAAGAATAAACAACAAAAAACAAACACCGAAACCATTGAAAACCAAACCATGCAATCAAACAGCTAACCTGTAAAATCAAATGACAGTTTTGTGTCATGTCCAGTTGAGAAATTGTTTTGCATGAAACCTCCCAAAACTGTTTTCACTCAAACTTGTTCCCCCCCCACCGTTGTACGTAGTACTGGGTTGTTGCAGAGCCTGAGGCTTTCTGAAGGACCCTGATGTTTCAGCCCGACATATTCATATGGTGACAACTTGAATGCATGCCGTACATGAAGACAACCGACCACAACGACCACATCCACGATGAAACAAATATCAACCAGAACCATGCAAACCAACAGCCTACAGGCAACTGCGAAGCTTCGAAAGGCGCAAATCACCACACAACAAAAGGAATCACCGGACCAATCACTGGACCCTTTTCAGTTTTTGAGTGCGGCCCCAAATACTCAAAGCAATGGCCGTCTTCACATGCCACATGCCTGAAGCAAATCACTTGGAACTGACAAATCTGCTTCGGAAAGCAGCCACGAAGAGACGGGAGAGTTTCCATTATTTCAAGTTTCGAGACTTCCAAACTGAGAGTCGGAAGTAGGTAATTACTATACCTCTCCAACGATTCAAATCCTTCTCAAAATTTCACAATCCTCCCAAAATCTTCCAACAGCTTTCTACCTGTTTCTAAATACGAATATGCACCAGCATTTACTTCCGTCCTTTCCTGAAAAAAAAATCGCCTTTCGAATATAGATACATGGTTGTATTCTTTACAAACATCATAGTGAATCCAAATCAAATCCAAGATCAAGTGGGTGGCATGTGAAGTTCAAGTTCTCATGGCTTCCAAAACCAATTCCAATTTGTACCAATATGAAAACACATGTTCAAACTCAAAGCTTTAAAAAACGCTTGCCCTCTTGGGAAGTAACATGTTCCGTTCCTTCCCAATTTGGTACGTTTAACGATGATTTTGCTTTTTTTGCAGGTGGGATGGCGTGTAAACACCAATGGCACCACTACTGACACCTGAGAGACCCCTCCCTCTCCCCAATCCCGGCCATAGATGGATGGTGCCATCGATGCAATGAACCTCTCGCGAATCTGTGGACCTGAAATCTAAGTTCGGTAGATGACGATAGGTTCATTGATAGTTGGAGTGCTCCAATATATTGAAAAAACAAGGACTTGGTCAGTATCATCTGATTTCCGGGTTTTGGAAGTGAAATAGCTGTATTGTCTGTACTGTAGCGTTTTTCCAAAATATCTTGCCTATATACCGACCTATCTAGCGCAGTTGGTGGTTCATGACAGTTGTGGTAATTAAGTGTTGGTTCCTGTAAGTCGGTATTACTTGTTTGCCTTGTGCTGCAAGTGGCCACTGGTGCAATGAGAAAACCCACACTAGTCACAATCGCCGCTTTTCGGAGAAACATTCCCCCTGTCCACATCATCAGCCAATCTGTCTGAAGATGCACACATCATGTTAATGTACCTTTGAAATGAGGAAGGTCTTATTGCAAAAGTGCTCCTTTCAACAAAGTGGTTCCTCCAAGATGCTCTTGGCAAGGTCCAAGATCATTTTCTGCTGATCATCACTGATCTGGATCAGTTTCCTTGCAATCAGGGGCAAATGCAAGTTCCCAGTTGAGCTGGTAGCTTTGTTTTTGAGTAACTAGGAAGGGTCAAACTATGACAACAAAGCTACACTTCAGATGGGAAGAACCCGGTCCCCTTTTTGCAAGTCCAAGGATCAAATCGCCCTTGCGATTGATATGAACTGCTTGGATGTCAGTGCGATATACCGGAAAGCCTCGAGCTGAGCAAAGGTTGCATTGGTTTTGGGCTGCTCATCTTGAGCAGGGAAATCCGTATTCCAACACTGTGAACGAAAAGAAGCTGCAAGGGGTGAGTTTTGTCATCCAACATGAACATGGTGATTCTGCTGTACGATGAGAGGTGTTCCATCTTCCGCTCTGATACTTCATGATACGTCTATATATAACTTGCTTGCTTCTGCCTGGCAAGCGTTGATATTCGCCAAATCCAACTGCACAAAAATCAAAGTTGAGTTCCAGAGTCCCAGGAGCAAAACTAAATACAAGCAAAACCAAAAAGGAGTAACTAGTCAAAAATGTGAAATAGTGAATGTGGATCACCACTACGACGCACACAAGAACCTACCCTTAACATCCAACAATGCAAAATCACATAAAGCAAATACACAAATATAAAAGCATAGCAATTTATTTCGTGCTTTGTTTGGCATCTTTGAGATTCAACGTTTTTTGTAACATCCGCTCCCCCAAACACCATTTCAGCCAACAAACAGGTTCGAGCATTGGTGGCCGTGTCATGCAAGCAACGGTAGATGCCGATGAGGTCCCTAAAGGAATCTGCCCGATGAAGCTGGCGAAGAGCTTTCATCATGATAGCAATCGCACGTTGGGTTTGAATTGGATTTGTTCACTGGGGCATGTGTGGCTTACTCGCGACCTTACCTTGATACCCAGTCACCCAATACATGACACATCGAATTGAAGCCTTTGGTGTTTCCAGCATCTTGCGCCAGTTTTCTGGCAAAACAATTGAATTTTTTCAATGTTGCCTTTAGTATTGGCGATGGTTGCTAGGGCCGCTAAGGTGTGTGGCTCAGCAGTTGTACATCTTTATGTCTTTACATCTTGATTCTTGTGGATAGACATATCTATTGAAAGGAGCACGTATGGCAAATCTGGAGTCCTTGGAGGGCAAGAAAAACATGCTCAAAACAGGTTTCTAATGGTTTCTAGGATGACATTGACTCTATGTGTTTCTTCATTTTGCCCTTCAACAAAAACTGCCCCAGCTGTGCATGCCAAGGTGCAATTCGTCTCCCGGCCGCACCGTGTCCACCAAATCACCCGTCAACATTACCTGAGTAACATGTCTTAGCTGTGCTGTGAGCCCATCATGCACATATAGGTATTGTATTTAAGTTGATAAACCTAAAGTCTGGAGCGAGAGAAGACAAACACACACGTACATCTCTCCGTCAAATCTAATCTACTAAGGATGAGATTTTGTGCAGCTTCACTTCACAAATTGTTGCCTGTTCTTTGTATGGGTGTACCTCAGCATTTCCCTAAGAGTCCAATCGGCAGCAAAACTAAAACCCAATTCAGCTCAAAATGGCGAAGGCCATAAGGAATTCCTAAAGAAATACCAAGGCATATACTACACATACATGCATATACTACTGCAAAGAGTCACGAAAGAAACATAATATCAAATCCAAAACAAAACCCCAAACAACAAAGCTACCAACATTCAACTTCACCAAAAAAACACCATTCAAAAACGAAACATTCAATAATTTACTACCCCCCCCCCCCCCCGACGTTTTCCCACACGTTCAGACCTTCGTTGTTTTTTTTCAGCCAGAGTGGCCTCCCTGGACCTCGGCATCTTTCCAGCTTCCACTGCACTGGGGCTCTCCTGGTAACGGCTGAAATCCCCTTGGAAAAAATATATCTCCGGCTTCAAATGATGGGCCATTTCCCATTTCTGGGGTCGGTATCTATGTTAAATGATGGTTTAGGTGTACCGTAACCCTCTAAAAGAACTAACATATCCCAACCAAAAGGGGGAAAGGAAACATCATCGACTCGAAAGTACCAAACTGGGAGGGGCTATGCGATTTTGCCCAGGAGAGTAGATTATGATTGTCTCAGGTTTTGATTGCTAAGTTTGATTAGTGAAAATTGCTACCAGTATAGTCATTGTGACGAGAGTCAGTCAGCCTCAAGCATTCCTATCGTTCAACTTAGCTGTCAAAAGGCAAGTTCCCATGTCTCCGAGGCCAGCATTCAGCTATAGTGCTCCAAAAAGCTTCCCAAATTAACACTTCACCAGCCAACCATGTCATCACAAATTCACTGTCATCATCGTTCGATATCGCCCATCATCCCAGCTACCCCGTCTCCCCTGTGACAAAAACCAAATTCCCTAATCCATCTCCTGCAAGGTAATGGTCTGATGATTCTGATAAATAGTACTCTGCCGATCGACTCGCCATGGGCCCTTGGATGCGCATTCCAAACATTTCGAAGGCCTCGTGACTCGTTCAACGGTTGAGTGCTTGACCATGTGCAAATGTTGGGAAATGTTTGGTGAATATATCTATGCCCCCTGCCTCAAGTCCTTCTCCTCAGCCACCTTGAAGGGACCACTGGGCCAATTGCATTTAGCACATCGTAGCCACAAGTCAAGCACCTAGGGGATTCAGCATAAGGCAGGCTTAGGCGCTGCATGGTGTTTGGCAAACCAGCCTGCTGTTAGGTTGTGGAATCGAATATATGATACATGTAAATATCTGAATAAAGAAACTCAATTACTTTATAGAACAGATATAATTCCAATCCTGAAAAGCACATCTTACGGATCTTCCAAAAATCTGTGACACTGTCAAAAAAATCATACAAGTAGCACTAGTGTGGGTACATTAGCTACTACGAATCATATGTATATATATAAATATAGAGAGATTTAAATAAAAATATACATATAGATAGATATACAAGAGGTATTTGTGTGCTGTTTCCACCCAGAAAAAGTTCCAAAAATGTGAAAACATTACAGTTGTGCCTGGTGGCCAGCCAAAGTTGGGATGAAAAGAACTGCATCTTCATAGCAACTTAAAACTGAAAAATAAAACGCATATTTTCAGACCTATTCAGCCACAAACAAGTTTTTCTACTCCATATATCATTCTAGATCTCTACTATATCTTTGATTAATTATATAATATTATATACCATTTATATAGTATGACTAGCTGACACACATGTAATACATGGCTCCACTTGAAAAAAAAATACCTGACCTCTCCCATGGACCTCAATCACCAAAAGTCTGACCAGCAAATCCCAGCACCTGATTGTGCACTGTGGATCGTTTGGTCACGACCCCACTCACCTCCACCAATTTGTTGGTGTGTTGAGTGCACAAGCTCCGGATCTTGTCCTGATGGAAATGGGCGCAAATGATGTCAAGAGAACGTTCATTGGCTTAGGTTCTATCAGTCATTGATTGAAGGAATCAAACATGTCCCTTTGGTCACAAAACAAAACGTGCTAATCAGAATGCCGAATGGGATTTGGGTGAATTACGTAAAAAATAAGATGCTAACTCGTGGAAAGTCTCTGAAGGCTCATGACCGGTTGCAATCACACTCTTTTCCACAATTTTTTTGGACCATACGTAATTTATATGCGACACAATGTAACACATTGGAAATATCCAGACATAACAAAGATTCAGGCACGGGACTTTGCCAGAAACTTCAAGAAAATCGGGGATTCCATACTCCGATGGGGGAATGAACATGAATGAAGCAAAGGTCTCCACCCAAAACGACAGCCGTGTCAACACCAAAATCACAGCTCCCCAACTCCCCGCTCCGGCCTTCATAGGGAAGTTGTGGATGGCGACCCGTAAAGCAGTTTCACCTCAAGGGTGAAGCCATTCTGCCACCAACCTACCTCTCCCACCATCACCGTATCAATCCTAGCGATATCTCTTAGGCCTTGGTGGCTTTTTTGTTGCTATCCTTGGAATCCATGAGTTTTTTGACAGGAAAAAACACACAGAACTTCCAAAGAACCCACCTGCATCTGCCAACTTCTCATAACTCTTGAATTTTGAAGCCGCAACGGACATCAGTGTCTCATTCCTGAGGTCAAACGGCAAATGAATGGGACAGGAGATTGTCATCCAACATGTGTTGAGATCTCTTATGGGTATCAAACCTCTTGTGACAATTGTGACTGTGAAGGAAGAAAACACATGCATGCACCACAACACGCATACAGTGTCTAAGATTGACTAAGAGTGTGTGTGTGTGTGTGCTTGATGAAAAGCCAACGTTTTCTCGAGTTGAACTTTGTCGGCCGCCCAGCCCACCCGGATGATTGCCGGGCCACAGGACTGGAAGCACATGATGAGGAAAGTCCGCAATCCACAACGACTGAGTTGAGATTGCTGCAACAGGGATTCACAGCGCTAATGGTATCCAAGGGGTTACTGTACTGGTCTGGACACGAAATGAATCCAAATCATCATTCCAAGGGATTGAAAAAATGGAGCGTGTTGATGGATTTAGCCATGTTAAATCTATATATTGTTTCTGAGGTATTTCTGGAGATATCGCTTACACATGGTACGAATGATGCCTCGATCTTTCAGAGGAGTGAATGTTTGATGATTTTTGGTACACATCACTGCTTAGCGCAAACACATATCTTACTTACCTTCACTGGAGGTGCCAATGGTGGTGGGGTAGAATGTGCTACAGTTTCCATGACAATCATGTACACAAATGCATATCCATTATACACTAGGGCATCCCAAATCTTATGGCTTCCCTTGTGATTTACCATGAACAAACACAGTAAATAGATGACTCGAAGCAAACTCCCACCTTTGACTTCTCAAACACTGACAATTTGATCACCCATGTATTACCAAGGAAATCATGATGTTCATGTCCTTTCATCATTATTGCTGTATCACATCTACATGCATCATCATTGCTGTATCACATCTACATGAACAAACTGGCAAAGAAGAATTATCAGTTTCCAAATCTAGCAACACCTATATATCCATATCCACTGAACAAATCCACTAATAGTTCACACACCCCTGAAGTTTAACATAGCTCCTGAAAAAATTGTGGTTGGTTCCGACTACTTTGGCAGCCGGTAGCTTTTCAGGGGCTGCGGCTATGTTCAACTTCAGGGGGGTGAAATGAGAGCCAAGGGTGCCAGTTGTGGACTCCATTGTCGAACATCAGCATAGCCTTGGGTTTTTTGACGCGAGTTCTGGATTGGAGATGTTTTGTTGTTTTTTTCCATGTGCTCTTCAAAGATGTGCCAAAGAGACTGGGGATGAAAGTAAGGATTCTGTTCCGATATACTTTTGGCGTTTTTTCCTGCAATCACAGTCAATATCGTAGACATGTCATAATGTTACCTCAGAGTTTGCAATAGTGGTACCCGCGGCACTCGGGGGATGTTGGTGATACCCAACCGTCCAAAACAAACCATCAAAACGTCGCTACATGGCTTCTCCAAGAGACTAACCTCCAAATGTGCCTGATGATTCTCAGCCATCTTCCGCAAGAGGTCAGGATACTTGGGACCAGTCTCCTTTTCCGGCACATACTTCAACCTTTCATGAGTGGCTGTAGAAAGAACATAGACTGGACCTGCCTCCACACAGAAAACAACACCAATATCTGGAATATCAAGATGTCAATTACCCAGCAAGAGGAATGAACTCACTTCACAAATCTCACCTAAATAGCAGCCGTTTCCAGCTTGAAGCCCAGCGACAAGAATTGTTGGAAAGACAACCGAATCTTCTCTGACAGTCGCTTCTCAATCTCCTGTCCCTCCGACAAGCGCTCATGATTCAAATCATACCTCAGCACCGTAGAGGACATTGGTAAGGACTATCTTTTGGGAGGTCTTGGATCCAGACCTTTAGGTACATTGGTAAGGGTTATCCAAAGCCTAGGATCTAGGGGCATATGATGGCATATATCAACAAGGACGAACTGGAAATTCAGTCAGCGTGCATTTTTTGTATTGACCACCAATGACTTCGCACCCATCAATAGCACTCACGTCCACTCATACTAATTCAAAATATCTAGAACACGCAGCCTGTCCAATCTTTACAGTGATAAAAAACACCAAAAGAACTCTTCCGGCCAAAACCAAGATTCGGAGCATACCGTATACCAAATTGATACTACCATCATCCTTACAAAAGAGAACTAGTAACTAGTACTTCCAACCATCATCTGGTAATGATCTGCCAATCCTCAATCCTCCGTTTCGATTTATCACCTCTCAGCTGCAAGGTTTCTGGCACATCTTCCTCATCCACGCTCGGACTTGGAGAAAAGGGGTGGTTCACCTTGGAATAACGACATCATGGGCGAGGAAAGGTTAAGGATAGGGTCATGTCCTTTGAGGTTTTGGGTATATGTGGAGTATATATTATAATATTAGTTTATATAGATGAAAAATGTCAGTTTCTCAAGTTCCTAAAGAAATAACTTCAATGATGACCAAATCTTTCCCATGATCTTGACTCATGACTCACCAATTTCATAACTTTGGAGATTTTTTTGGTGCTCCGAAACCGACACCCTGGGGTTATCCTGGGTAGCCCCTACACGTCGTTTCTTCCGAGTGCTGGTGGCATCGTCGGACTCTGCCACGCTGCTGGGGCTCGCCTGAATATCATCATATCATAGTATCACAAATGTCATCTATCTATTTATCTATTTATTTATCATTATTTATCTATCTGTCTCAAAATTCGCTATTCCATCCATCTACAGTATCTCTATATTTAGTGAATCTATCCTGTGAGACACTTCCCGATACTATATCAATATTATGTGCCAAGGCAAGGCCTCTAGCCCCGCTGCCAAGCGCTTGGTGAAGGCCGGCGTTGCCGACATCGCTGGTTGTTGTGGACTGGGCGAACGTGCCCGGCGTCCCTCACGCACGTCACGTTCCGCCATCCTCAAGGAATGACATGAACATGTGACAAAACATGGGAGCTTCAAGGCTTCAAGATGCTTCAAGCTTGGTTCTTCATCTTCCATTTTATGCATTGGTATCTCACACAACTTCACCATCCAGGTCACACAATCGCATCGCACAACTTCTGCCCCTCTTGTTCTGCCAAGCTTCTCTCTTTCTGCTGCCAAACGAGTTTGAATGGTCATTGGCTCGTGAGGTTCATCGTCCAGAAGCTCGGGATCCTTAGAGGCACTTCCATCAACTATGAGGTCAGCAGGCTGCTGACAACATCTGAGTTGCCTTATTGACTCCCAGCGATACGCTCAACGAAAGCCTAAACAAACAAACTCCAAATTGAAGTTCCAGTCTTGAGAGGAAAAGGAACGATATTGTGGATAATGAACATATGCAGTACGCATATATGATATCATTAAATCATAAAAAAGGGGTCGATCTTCCCTGCCACCTGGTTCCAACATCTTGGAGATATCCATGCTTCATATTGCTAAATCCTCATTTCTTGCAGCATATTGTCTCTCTGCCCGTTCTTTCCTCATCTATCCAAGAATCATACTGATCAAGGGCTGGATCATGACGATAGTCATCCATCATGTCATTTCCAAAGAGGTCCTCACCTTCCTCCTCATCATCTGGGAGCGCATCCCCCATGACGTCCTCAGGCATATCCTCCTTCGGAAACGACTGGAAGCAATGTACCAGGCACCTTTCTCAGTGAATCATCTGATAGTGCAACATAATACAAGTTTATCTGACACCTACATATATATATATATATAAATATGCTTACCGTGTACTGGTATACCTTTGCATTTTGACACCCTGCAACTACCAAAATTGGTATGTCCTCCATAGTCATGTCTTAATAATCCCATCCACATTCATCCATCATCAACTTCCAAAAAAAAACCTACAGTTGCTAGCTTTCTCCTCACGATTGAAGTCTCGACCGTCTGCCATGCTGGATACGGCCCAAAGGATTCTTCACAGCGCAGAAACTTCCCGAGGTCTTGAGCTTTTTTGGGGGGCTGACGGAAAACGGTCCAAATGGTGCTGGCGGACAAGGGTTGATGAAGTTCATGGGTGAGCCCCCTCTGATCTCAAAGGTGCAATTTTCATGGAACCACCTATCTGCGACCAACATACCAACCTCCGGGCCCCACAAAGTGTTGAGGAACCCACGTTGTCACCACCTAAGTCAGAATTGGCAAGCCGTTGTGTGACTTTCATGATGGCTTCATGGCTTCACATCTTCACTGGGAATCTCATCATTATTAGCAACCCTTGAAACAAGTGGCAGAAAATAACAATGCTATGCAAATCCTAAGTGAATGAACCTAACCCTTCAAGGAGCCCATCCAAATTAAGTCCCTGGAGTCTTGTTGTTATTTTTGTCACATCTTTGAGAATCATGAAGAGAATCTGTTCGGAATGGCAATCTCCTTGAAGTGATTGGTCTTAGTATATATACTTGAAAATCGAATCAATAATCAAGGATTTGATGAGCAACATCAAATATCATCAAATCAGCAATTCAGGTCCCTCTTGGATCATCACACAACTCGGAGTAGATCTGTTGCGCACTCTGAGCATCTTGGAAGCTCAAAGCACAATCCAGGTCAATCCTCAAGACGTTTCCAAAATAATCCAAAAACACACAACAAACAAGTTGCTTTTTTTTAAATATAGCCCCTGGCCCCTTGCAGTGGTTGAGTTTCTTATATCCTGATGGAATGCGCATCACGACAATCACTCACTATCTGCTCGAAAATCCTCGATTTCCCAGACACGACAACAAGAATCAAAGCAAAGCATTCTTCACATAATACGATATGCACAACTTGGACTGTAGAGAGTGCATGGTGGTGCTTCTGTAGTACCAGTTGTATCAATATCATCATTTACGCAAATTACGTATTCAATCTAGAATTCCAATATGTCTTCTGAAGTCTTTATTTTCTTACGCCAGAATCCTTGTTAAAAATTACTGTAACTGACACAATTGGGCAGCTGCACAGCTCAGTTTATGAATCCTTGTGAGATTTAAGGTGTGGGGTGGTAACTTCCCAAATAGAATCAGGCAGTCTATAAAGGCAAACATGTACCAAGGGAGTTGGATCACTTGCCCATGTTCATCTGTTCATCTGCGGATCTGAGTTTGAGACCCGGCATCTTCCCAAACCTGTGGGATCGGATGGATTTTAACACATTTTTTTCTGAATGAACTTGCTTATGATATATCATTTGGATAGTGAAACAACATGAAACTGGAAGTATACTTCCATCATTCCAATGATGCTGTCAGGAGGACGTTTTACTATACATTCTACACGGTATATCACTCGAAAGTATATGGATGACGCCCGGTGTGAAGGTTTCCCAGTTCATCAGGAATCGCTGCGGCTGGGCTATCTGACGATAATGGATTTCTCGGCAGCATCCCCCTGCGCAGGCGGCTACAAGCTGTTGGTTGGCTCCAAAAAGGGCAAATCGAATTTGATCACAATATACTCGTTTTTTGAATACACCTTTCCCCTTGAAACATATCCAAAAAGCACATCAAAATAGATGCAATCACTAGCGCTTGCCTGGCATGTCAGACATGTCACATCACTTGATTGTTCAAGTTTCACAAAGCCAACCCTATGCAGGCTATGCACCTGCAACCGGTAGCTATCGCTCTGCAACACAGGTCGGTCCTGAGCGCAATGATAAAGGATCAGCTTTCATCTGCTTGAATTATCTTGAGTTTCAGCTTTTATTACGTTTTATTTTTCAAAAAGTCACAGACAAAACAGAAGCAAATCCCATGACACCACTGACTTTTAGAAATGACCTTAAATTGCGAAAAAAAATTGATGCTCCACCAAGCTTTGTGTTTTTTTTTATCCCATCCCTTCAACCACCTATCAATCTGGATCAACCAAAAATTGGCAAATCTTGGCCCTCCCAACGTGCAAGAGCACGTCGGCGACGTGTTCATCGCGCACAATGAGCTTCTTTCCCTCATCGGCCTCAAAGAAGCCCGAGTTTTGAAAAGGTGACAAATTGGATATGTCTTTTTAGTCATCGGAATATCTACCATTTTTCAATACAATGGGTTCAAAAAATATTTCTATATAGGCTATTTTTACATATATATATATATATCATAAATTATTAATACCAAATATGTAAAATGGTTCATGTAACATATGTGCGCATGTCGATGTGTCCTTAAACGACGTTTGTGCATGTCAATGTGTCCATAAGCGGCATTTGACATGGTCATGACACAGTTATATTAAAGCTCATTCTATGCAAGCTCCGGTCAGAGAAGTCTACACGCAGTAGGCTCAACAGCCAGCCACAAACCACTTAAAAAATGCTATGGAATGATACGGAATGCATATTTGTGCGTCCAAGAAATTCTGCAATGATGCCTGCAGCTCTTTGCCCGTTGAATTGCCTTTGGGTGGTTGCAGTAAATCACTTCATCATGGATGAAATAAGATACACTGACCAGCCAAACAAATAAATCGGTTGGCCTTGAGTCTTCAGTGATCTACAAAAAGCCGTGCCCAAAGGCCGAAGTTTTCATCCCTAGAAGAGGTGGCCCCTGAATGACCTGTTTGGTTACGGCCAACTTCTTTTGGCAAAGTGTCCTAACTAGAGATTCAATCACAAAGACTTACAATCTGCAAAACACTCGCTCTGATCAAGCCGCTGCAAAGCTTCGCATCCTTTTTGCCTATACCCCACAGGCCGTGCTTCAGCCGAAATGTTAGGCACAAACGAACGTCAAAAGCAAACGCAACCTGTTAGATTCAATCATGACTGCAAAGATTCACACTGGCACTATTCTCTTTGAATCTAACAGGTTTTCGCTTGGGCAGGGCTTCTTCATGAAAATGGGCTGTCCCTAGTTGAACACGCAAGGATTTTCCTTTGCCGCCCTTCGTTAAACAATCAGCCAATTGGTGTCTGGTGGGGACCCACCAAAGTCTGGCCCGACCGGGATGATCTCTAACTGAACACATTTTTCGGAGCAAAATCACTTGAACAACACTACCTTTATCGGATAAATGTTGACCGTCCTTCTTCACGCTATCGTATATGCTTTTACAGTCAGTTATCATGTTCATGGGTGTAAGTGCTTGCCAATCCTCGTCGTCGAGATAGCAGATCACCTCAGAGCCATAAGACACCTCAGCCAATAAAGCTTGAAGAAACCTGCCCAGTCCATGTGCCAAAATGGCAGCATGAGTTTCAGCGGCCAGGGAACTTTCGACAACTCTCTTGTTTGTAGTCGACTTCCAATCTAAAACATTCATTTTGATTCCTCCTGGTTGGTTAATGGATCCCTTAGAGATCAAACCTATGAGAGCGCCCTTCTGGCTATATACCAATTTCCTCTCTCGTCCAGTCATCAAAATGTCGTCAGCATCCCTGTCACTTATTTCTACCCCAACGGAGTTGAACAAGCTGGCATCATGAAAGACAACAATTTCAGTCTCACCTAGATTGAAAAACTTCATGTCTTGTCTTTCCTGTTTCACCTCCTTGATGCATCTGTTTGCTCGGAGCAAATCATGAACCCTCAAGTCCTTTACTCTCTTCTGCATTTGGTTAACTTCGAAGGCAACGTCCGGTCTTGATTGAGTAGCTAACCATTGAAGACTTCCCACCGCACTACGATAATCGGTAAGCTCATCAGGGGTAGCCCTATCATCCAATTCCTTCATTCGGGTCTTACTCACTTCAATCGATTCCAATCTACCATCAATAAAACCATTTTGAGAAAGAACAATGTGTTGTTCATTTCCAGAACCAGCAACCTTTATTTCTTTTCCACAATAGGTCACCCCTGCAGTTTCCTCAATGACCGTCTGCCAGGTACCAAAAGGAAAACGTTTATGCAACCTCTGAATAGTATCAAGAGCCAATTTGGAATCATCCCCAGCAACCATTAAATCATCCACATGAACAATCAGGGAAGCACAAACCTTACCATTGGAGGGATCTCTCAGGTGAAAAAGGGCACCATCGACGATACTACGGGTAAAACCTAATTCAGTTTCCAAGACCCTAGCCAATTCATCGTACCAAGCCCTGGGAGCGTCAGGTCTCCCGTAAACAGATTTCACTAATTTCAACAATTGACCTGGTTCCAATCCCGGCAAACCTTGTTTGGGTTGTCTCATGTACATTTCTTTCCCTTGAATGGGGGCCCCCTGCAGAAACGCATTACTAATATCCCCAATGTACCAATGTTTCATCCAACCATTACAGATCACATTGTTCAAAAACAACATGGTCGAAATCCGTTCAACAGTAGGACTATCAACCTGTAATTCACCCGACAGTGAATCCGGACACAGGTGACCAGCCAAACACAACCTAGCCTTAGCCTTAAGGGGGAGTTGGTTTCCCGCAGGATCAATCAGTCCAGCGTTCTTGTTTCTAAGAACAAACCTAGAAGGAAGTATCCTATCCATCTTTTCTTTTTCAATTTCTCGACTTTTGTCCAAACTCAAGATTTCACAACTGTCATACTCTAACCAACTATTCCACTCCTTTTGAATGGCTTGTTCATAGGCTGGTTTGTCCTCCTCAGTGATTTTGTCATAAGGAATTTCTTTGTCCAACATCTTCTTCAACTTGTTCTTCGAAACATTCTTAGTCAAGAAAACTACATCCTCGTCATCCGTTTTGTATCGTTTCGTTTCTCTCCAAGGAACATCCCTATCCCCTAATTTTCGGGTTTTTCCATGAAAAATGGTTATCAACATGGTTGCAACTCCGTCTGGAAAGGCCGCACACGGATCCTCTAGACCCGACCAGAAAACTTCGTCTTCCAGTTTCTTCCACTTCCCATTCCTAAATACCCAAGTAGTCCGATAGGGGAGAGTTTTCGCATCCCAGGTCGGAGTCGGAATTCTAAAGGCCCAAGCTTTCCTCTGAACCAAAACTGGGTTACCATAGTCATCTTTAGTCCAACCATGACCATTAGCCGCCCTTAAAACCGACCTAGGGACATTCGTGGGAGTAATTTTGGGGTCTTCATGTTGGCCTTGTCTGTTTTCAACAAACTCTTCAACATCCACTTGGATCTCATCTAAGTCCTCTTCTGGTCCTTTCTGGTCCGTGAGGTCCTCAAAAGTCGCTTCTTCTGGAACTTTCTTGAACAAAGCGATATCCTTTTGAATAAGGGGGTCCCCGTAGAAGCTTTCATCCCCCACCATTTCCCGTAAGTGTTCCAGGGCAACCAAACAACACCTACCACCTATCGTGACCCAAACATTCGTTCCTTGATGTCCAACAACGCAAGCCGGACCCTTCCAACGACTTCCCCTAAGTCTATCTTTGTGGGTGTCCCGCCAAAAGAAAACCAACCGACCAACTTCGGGGATTTTGGGGAGTTTTCGGGTCCTAGCATGAACAGTTCTCTGTAACATACTCTTAGCTTGCGCCTTGATAAATTCCATTTTGGCAAAATACCGAAATCTCATTCGGTTGGAAACATCTGACCCTTGGGATCCAACATTCAAGTGATAGGAAACGGGATTGCCATCTTCGTAAATTTCGCCGGAAACTCTAGGTTCACGCCCAAAAACCAATGCAGCCGGGGACCACCCATGTTCCCTGACTAAACTGTTCTTGGCATGGGTAGCTTCAACGGCAAGTTGTTTCATTTGATCGGCACCTCTAGTTCCTAAGTGGTTACTCACGTTCCTAATGATTTCTTTCACTATCTGATTATGTCGTTCGACCTTTCCAGCCTGCCAATGGGCCGTACCGGCGATCATCACCACTGTGCTACCATGTTGCACGACTTCTTCCCAAAACTCTTTTCCCCTAAAACCACCTTCCATATCAACAGTCACAGAACTTGGGGGACCCGCCCAACTCATCCAACCGTCGAGAAAAGTATCATAAAGACATTTGGGGGTATGATCATCAACACGCCTAACAACATGGAATGAGGTGGCACGATCCAACATACTCAGGAACCAGTGACCATTTCCACCAGCATCATGAGATTTGAAACAATCCAACTGCACTTCATCCCCAAAAACAACTTGTGAGGGTGGCATGCTAGCATTCCGGTGAGTCCTAGGTTTCATCTTGTGAGCACAAGTCAAACATTCCATCCAACCAACAGCTTCCACAACTTCTCCACTAACGCCTCCTAATTTCAGAAAACGTTCTAAATCAGCCCTGCTCGGATGACCTAGGTTGCAGTGGATTCGTTTCAGAGCTTGCTTCACCGGCTCACTCAGTTTACGTCCTTTTGGAACCAAGAAGCGAATGCCCTCCTTGCTAAGTCCACGGTCCGCCCCCTCGTCAATCTCCATGGCACCAGTTTCCTCGCCAGTCCCATCTGCTGAAGGACCCTCGTTGGCAGGTTGTGGGGCACCAAGTGAGTCCTGTGAAGGGGCACTAGCACCAACATAAACCGCATTCCACTTTTCAATGGCTCGTTTAAGTTGTTTTTCATTCCAACGCAAACCAACAACATTCCCGACACCCTTACGAAGTCTAGCACTTACTTTTCGCAACATGAATCTTATCCTACCGGTTTCCTTTCGTTTCAACATGCGAACAAACCCTCGATGGATAGCTTTCGCGATCTCTCGGGTGTATTTTCCTGCATGTTCAGTAATGCGACTTCCGCCAAGGCACTCGTCATGTTCATGATCTCTCTGACATTTCAAACTAAGCTCATCACAAATTTCCTGAGAGGTACTGAACCAAACAGTAGGTTTGTTTAAGGGCTTTTTGGAGATCGGATGAACAATTCCGTATCGACATCCATGTCCCACGCTACTGTAGACCCCTGGATGAGTGAGGATTCGTTTGATAGCTGGTTCATCAAAAGAAGCACTTCTTAGGGGATTTTCTCCCAACGCGTCCCCCCCAAGCTCAAGTTGCAAACTAAAAACATCCTCACAAAATTCCAGAAATGGTCGCTCTCTAAGCCGCCGAGCATGAAGTCGTCGTCGTGCTTGTGGTGTGTTGTATGCAAGATTCATTATGGGAGACCAAACTTTACAAGGATAACTGATTATAACCAACCGAGGACGGTACTTCCTAATCCAAGACTTCACTTTATCACGGTTCTCTTCAACAGACAAATCAGTACCGTAAATTTGATCAATAGGCTCCATTGTGTTCCAGCCCCACTGCCCAAATTGAAAAGATACTTCGGCATGCCCAGCAAAAATCTCTAGGCAATCCGGTCGATCCATTGCAACACACCTAGCTGCCTTGGAAGCTGCCGCACCCATGCATGCCGCAGTGAGTAGGCATGTGGCAACCATCACGTGACGAAGGTTACCAAGGCATCGTCTAATTACCCCTTTTTTCATGTGAGCCCTACGTTTATTTCCCAAAACAATCCTTCTCTTGACCCCAGAAGCTTCTAAAACCTTTGGGGGCTCGCTTGAAGGCTCTTCGGGGATCAGCGTGCACGTGACCGCGTCACTCTTCGGCTCATGGCTCACTGGCTCTTCCCGCCCCACTTGGCCTGCTCGGCCTTGCGGAGCTTCTCGGCCTCTTCCACGCTGCCAAAGTCTCGAACATCCATGGATCGCCTCATGGCCTCCTGTGCCCGCTTCTCCTGAATCGCCGCCATCTCGGACTCTGTCAGGTTGGTGTTGAAGGTCTTCTCCTTGTCCTCGTCGTCTGAATCCGCCACCACTGGCACCCAGGAGGCATCCGATCCCGCCGAGTAGCCTGCTTGTCCAGGCCTCTTGCGAGACTTGTTGGATTTCGCCTCTTGCTGCTCGATCTTCATTGCCTTGGTCTTGGCGATCTGACCTGTCTGCATCATCATTTGCTGCACCTCCTTGGTGTCCTTGGAGTCGTACTTGATTGGGAGAGTGGCCTTGCAGGCCGGGAATCGGTAACAACCGAAGAACTCCTCCTTGGACAACCTGTTTGTCCTTGTCATCATGGGGATTTGACACTTCGGACATAAAGGACTGTCCGTTTCCACCGGAGCCAGCTCTTGACCTTGGGCAATCTCCGCACGACGATCCTCTTGGTAGGCCTCCAACTCCGTCACCAGCTGTGTCTTGCGGTAGCGTGTCCAGTGGCCATCGTTCTCCCTGTCGTAGTACGGCAGGCACACATCTTGGTAAAGATCCTTCAATGACTGCAGGTCGAACTTCTTCCAATTCGGCGGTAACACCGCCATGGGTTTGTTGGGTTTCACCAGCCTCCAAATTTCCTTGAGTCGGTCCACTGAGTGTGCTCTTCCTGAGACAAAGGAGTCCGTGACGCAATGGCTGCTGTGAACTCTGCCTTGAGCTTTGGAGCCAGGAGAGCTGCCATCTCGGTCGTCACACAACTCCGAATTGAGCTCACCGTTTTCTAAGTCTCTAGGGCTTGAGCACACTTCATTCAGATCAGTCATAAAGGCTTGGGCGTCATCCGTTTCATCAACAAACATGGATTTACTAGAACTAATCGGCCTGTGGGGTGTCCTAGCTAACCCATGTTTTTCACCCTCAGTCCTTGAGGCACCCAAGAACTTCACCTCTGCATCGTCATCGACCAAATCCATCCAATTCACATGGAAGGGTCTGCTCATCACCTCGTCATTCCAGATCTCCAGTCCCACATGCCCAGATGCGGTGTTCCGCAATGGAACATCCAAGTCCAAGCTCTTCAACCGCATGCAGCCTCCTGGAAGGTCCAAAATCGCACCCATAGATTGCAAAGCCTTTCGACTCA
Organism: Breviolum minutum Mf 1.05b.01; assembly: GCA_000507305.1. Taxonomy (NCBI): domain Eukaryota; class Dinophyceae; order Suessiales; family Symbiodiniaceae; genus Breviolum; species Breviolum minutum. The sequence goes on from DF239137.1 coordinate 173,022, forward strand.
ACAGCAAGGGCACGTCCTCAGAGACCATGCTAATACGAAGGTACATGCGCTGACCATTTGCTTGCACCGCTGTAGGCACAAATGCAGCCATACATGACCTCTTCTTCGGTCCAGCTCCAAAACGAAAAGACTGGTCCTCATCGATGACGTAGTAATCCTGTCCAAATGCAGTGAGTCTTTGCATGTATTTCATCAACCATTTTTCTCCTGCCACTGATCTAGCACAACATGTATCACACAATGCCAGATTACCTTTTCGCACACGGATCACCTTCTCCTTGTCCATGGGATAGTGATTGTCCCAATCGCTCATGAAGACTCCAAAGGCGTCCTCCGAATCTTCTGAATCTTCACCTTGGTCAACACAAAACACTGCTTTGCCTCCTTTCTTCTCTTGGAAATACGGGCACTGGGGGTCATTGTGCCAATGACCGTACCGGACTTCTCCGTGTGACCGACAAGCACTGCAGGCCATAGTGGCCTTCATGTTGGTGATCCTCTTCTGCCTATCAGCATCGGATTCATTGGTAGCAGGTTTGGTGTATCCTCTCTGCTTTTCAATTTCTGCTCTCCTCTTAGCTGCCTGAGTCACAAGCACCTGAGCTTGCTCCTCAAGCTCCTCAAGCGGTATCTCTTCTTCATTGGGCTCATGTTGAAATTCTTCTTCTTCTCCTGGATCGGGCTCTTCTCCATGTTCATCAACCATGTTCACCTTGTGGGTCTTGTGACCATAGTTCTTGCTCCTAAACTGCCGTGGCTGATTGGTATGTCCTTTGTTGGCTTGACTCGAAGAAGGACCATCTCTCTCATCTCGCTGCACTCTTGGTATGATCGCGATGAGAGCCGTCCTGAGCTTCTCGTAGGAGTAGTCTCCTCCTGCCGCAGCGATGACCTGTTTGCGGACCTCTTCTGATATTGCTGCACATTCCAGGAACCAATAGGCCTTTGTCAGGCCAGATATGCCAGCCCCTACCTCGTCCAGTTTCTGACATTGCACTCGATAACGAGTGTCGTATGTCACCATTTCTTCTCCTTTTTGCCTCCGAAAACCTTTGTAGAAGGTTGACAAAGTGGAGAAAACCTGGAGGTACTCGACCGGTTCCAGTTCCTCTTGGAGGTGGGCCAAGAGATGGGAAACTCCCTCAGGTGTCCTCAGCAATGACATGTCGAGAGTCTCCGTGGCTCGCCACGCAGCATCTTTGAGTTGCTCCACCAAACGCCCTGCCCGGTATTCCGGGTCAATCCCGGTTGTTGCCAGGAACAGCTCAATTCGCCGTCTGTAGTCCCGGATGGGTGTCGAACCATCCCAACCAGGCACTATTTCTTTACCTGTTTTGGGCTCTCTAGGCCGTCCTCCAGCCGCTTGACTGGTGACTTCACTGCTATCGGCACGACCACCATCTGCCACGCCGTCACTACCACCACTTCCACCATGCTGGTCTATCTCGGATTTCGGCTCTTCAGTAGTCTGATCACCCACCGAGTGTCTGCGACACTCGTCCCAACGATCATAGCTACCATCCTGCCGCTCCCAGTTCCAGCCCTGATAAGAAGCGTCATTCCACCATCCATCCCAATGCCGTCCTTGCCACTGAGCATTGGTTTGCCATTGAGCATCTGGTTCATCTTGCCTCTCGCTATGCCGCCAGCCTTCTTGGCCTTCTGCTTGCCAAGAGCCCATCTGATCATCTCTCTGCTGCCATGCTTCATCTCTATGCTGCCATGCCGACCATTGCCAGTCATCCTCTTGCCAATGCCATGTATCCCTGGGCTGCCAGGGATCATACCAACCATCACGCCAGCCGTAGTAAGCCATGCCCTGCTCCGCTACCAATGCAAAACACTCGCTCTGATCAAGCCGCTGCAAAGCTTCGCATCCTTTTTGCCTATACCCCACAGGCCGTGCTTCAGCCGAAATGTTAGGCACAAACGAACGTCAAAAGCAAACGCAACCTGTTAGATTCAATCATGACTGCAAAGATTCACACAATCAAGCTAAACATCATTGTAGGGTGAAGGTCCAAAAGCCTGAGTTTTGGAGGAACACCCAGCTCCTGATCACAGGTCCATATACGGACAATAATAATGCAGTGACAGGATGGTCATCAGGATGAGTTCAGAACTACCTCCCTCATAGAGCATATATACCTGACTTATATACCTTGTTTGTCACATGTTCTTATCTAAGACTCCCCACGGCAATGATGGAAACCACGCCCGTACCTTTGTCTTCCCAGGCGCTCCGTTCACCTCCGACCGGTGGAAGTGGGACATTTTCGATATAATGTGGTGGTATAATGAAAGGGTAAACACAAAATCAACTTAAATCATTCCAAGCGCCGAATTCATCTGGTACTGACACCAGACCAAAAAAAACTAGAATCCCCAAACCACCGGGCCTCAAAACCATTAATTACCTGATGGTCCTGATGGTAGTAACACCAATCCCACAAAAATCTACAGAGTCAGCACAGATGTAATGAGAAAATAATAAAAAACTTCCCCAGGAAGCTTCAAGTTTCCGTCAGATTTCCAGACTCAAATCCCAGGTCTGCCGTTTCGCCTGTGAGTACATAGAGTTTACCTGGGCTGTTTTTGTGCAGCGGGTGGTTTTTCCGCCTTCCTACACGATCAAAGCCATGACCCAAACAATGAATTCTCATCAGGAACTCCATTTCAGTTTTATCAATAAGAGGGCTCAATGTTTTAAATAAGCCTTTTCTGCCTTCGTCTTTAGAGCTGTCCGCGGGCTGAGGTGGGGAGAAGCCCAGAACAATCGTAGGTTTCCCTAGTTTTTCTCATCCTGAGCCCGCAGGCTGAGAAAACACTTGGTTCAATCTTCCCACCTGCAAATGCAAGAAATCAAAGTTATGTTTTTTCCAACCTGAGGTGCGCATATACATACGTATATGGTACATGTATATATTATATAAATATCATATATTTTTCTAATACATTTTACATTAAACCCTATTTCAAACAATACATACATGTGTAATCAGCTCTATATCTATATAGAGATGTTGGAGTATGTTGGAGTTGATTTGCCTTATCAATTTTTCAAAGCCAAGGTCTATCTCTCCATCTTCCGAAGCCAAGATACCCCTGTGTCGTTTCTCTGGACCACTCCTAGGAGCGTTTGCACAAACACATCAGGAAATGAAAGTTGAAGAAACCTATTGACCCTATTGTTTCATAGTAGAATGTATTAAATAACGCGGAAATAAATTGCAACAAAATGGAATATGTATGAACGTTTTATAAATGTACTTGGAAATGATCATATATTCATATATTGGGTTCATTTTTGAATTTTGAGTGGTTGATTTGAAGTGCGGTTGCAAGGCTAGTTGAGATGCCCCCGCAATTGTTGAAACGTGACACGGGAGATCGCGGGATCAAATTCTGTCAGAGGTCCCCATGGCCAAAATTTGGACCCCCCCCTATTGGTTGTGTCGCCATGTGTCCCTTGAGTGGCCTGTGACACATCAACCTTGTGACCATACTGTTACGGCTGTTCTGCTTGTGAATGCAGAATGTAGTATACTAATACTCCTTCATGGGCGTGACAAAAGTAGTTGTTAAAGACTATCAAATGTTTAGTCTCAAGTTTAAAAAATCCAGTCTCTGCTCTGGCTTCCTTGACCTCATCCAATCTGAACCAATGACCATTTTAATCACGTTTTTGAATTGGACCCTGACAAGGGCGATGTCAGTTTTAGAGTCCAGTCTATTTCCAAACGCATCCGTCACAGCCAGCAAGCTTGCAAGCGAAAGCCAATGGGTCCTTTTAAAAAAAATGTCATTAAGCCTGTAGAATCCGATAATCCAGACTAAATGACTTTCAGTTTATCACTTTTCAGGTCTAGAAAAAATCATAAAAGGGAAGGTGTCCACAATTTATAACCACAAACCTTTGCAATTACACTACCAGCTACCATTTCAAAGCATGTCATCACACGATGCGATGGGCTCCCACACTCCATTGCGGTCCATCAGTCCATGAGGCAAAGCCCAAAAATTGCGAGGAAGTCTAAGGATGAATAAGACACGGCACAGCTCATGGGCTTTGCTTAAATGTCTGACACTTCTTGATACCTCTAAGTTGATAAGTAGAAAACTGGTGGCTCACAGGTGTGCTGTTAAATGATTTTAAACCTGGTAAATTCCGGTGAGACCAAGGGTTGATGTTGGTTATACTGTGGTGCCTGGGTCAAAATATAGCCTTTGCTTCTACAACACCTTTAATTGTTAGTTGCTTCAGGGATCATTCAAGTAAAGCTGCTACACAAATGGAATGGAATGTAACCACGCTGTTTAAAAACATGCCCTACATATCATCGCTACATTGACAATGAATTTGGATGAATTTGGCATCAACAGTTGCGGAATCTAGACTTTACTGGACTACAAGCCGGCCCGACATTGCTGGGGTAGCGGCCTTAGTGATTGTCGACAGAAGTAGTAGTAGAAGTAGAAGTATAGAAGTAGAAGTAGTAGCAGTAGCAGTAGCCGTAGCAGTAGCAGTAGCAGTAGGAGTAGGAGTAGCAGTAGTAGTAGTAGTAGTAGTAGTCGTCGTCGTCGTCGTCGTCGTCGTCGTCGTAGTAAGAAGCAGCAGCAGGAGCAGTAACAGTAGCAGCAGTAGCAATAGTAGTGGGAGTAAGAGCAGTGGTAGTAGTGGCAGTCGCTCTATATACATGTAGTAGCAGCAGTAGCAGTAGCAATAGTAGGAGTAAGAGTGGTAGTTGTGGTGGCGATAGGCGATAGTTGTAAAAATGCTAGTAGCACGACTAGCACTGTAGTACTGTAGTACTATTGGTTCTGTGATGCAACATACACACATCTCCCTTTTGAACTCATTGCAGCCACTAAGCATGGTTTCAGGTCAGGGTTGTTTATCTTGCTCTTGTTGCTGTTGCTGCGGCGTGTCCTCATCCTTGTCATGATTGTTCTGCTAACAACAAGTGATGCTCTTCAAGAAATTGAAGATTTGAATTGGCAAAAACAGACTTCCGGCGGCGAGCCACGAATGAGAAGTACTGGAATGATTGGCAGCAAAAGCAACAACAACCACAACAAGGCATACGGGTACAAGATCAGGTGCTGTATCAGTAAATCAGTAGAACACTTGTGACTCATAGCTGAGTGCTTTTCAAACTGAGACATCCCAAAGTATGGAAAGGATTCGCTTGCCATGCCAAGTGCTTTGCTTCAAAAATCTTCATGTGATAGGATGTTGCTGCAACAAATCACACAAATGCACGTCTTACGGACATGATTTTACCATTTTGATTCCAAGAGTGACGATTGAACAGTCTTGCCACACAATCTTCTGTCACAACATGCGGCGAACCAGGGTATCTTCGAGTCTGATGCAACTTTTTCAACTTGGGGCAAACTTTTCTCAAGGCGGCATGTTTCTCTATGGGGATAATTTTGACCAGAAAGACGGAAGAGGATGCCTCACCGCACCCAACCATTGCAAGCAAAGGCTTTTGGATCCTGTCGCTGCCGCACCAGCGATTTCTTGAGCGGCGATGCCAAAAATGAAAGCTGCCAGCCTATCCCATGGCCTAGGTGTAAAAATTACATTCCGATGTCCGTGGTTTGCTGGAAACCACCGCAAAAACAAAAACGAGAAAGACCTTACAGTACACATCAGCCCAGAAAAATAATTTTTGCTAAAAGAGAGATGGAGACCCATGATCAACCCAACCTAAAACAGTCTCCCAGGTGTCAACACCTCAAAATAATTCTGTCCTGCCCTGAAGTTTTCAAATCATAATCCTGACTTTCGCCACAAGTCGAGACAATGGACCTGGAAAGTATCACCTTTAGTAGTGCATCACTGCTCGCATTGGGGGTTGGAAAACTACGTTGAAGTGTTTGAAGTCTCCTTCATATAAATTTCAAGTGGACCAGTGCATAGCCAGGAATTGGTTGAAGACACTTCCTTTCCAACATGTTAGAACATGGCACTAAGCCCGTGCTGTCGACCATCAAACCGAACTGCGATCCCCCAAGGCATGATGTGCAGTTGGATCCCTGCAAAATGCTTCTTTTGCGAAATACTCCAGCCCCTTTCAGTTGAAAGTAATATGTTCCAAAATAGCTGAACCTTCTTGTAGAAGCATCTGTAGGTCTTGCATACTGAAAGTTTTTTTCCGGTAAAAACAAGGTTAATGACCCATGGCTCGTAAACACTGGAAGATAGACCTAGGGTAACTGGTCTCAATGGCCTCAAGCCAAGACTAGCAACCACATTTTGTTTGCTGCGAAACTATGGCAACGTTTTCACGTCAATGGTGCCACCCTGGAACCATAGACCCTTGCTCTTCCAGACAGCACATGTGCGGAAAGGACGACATATTTTGCCATCCGCCTAAACAACTCTTGACCCAAAGGGTCTGAACAAAGAGACCCAGACCCAAGAGGTCCATCCCGGGCATCCCCCGAAATTTTCTAGCAGTTGAGGTGGATCAGTCAATCATCTCCTTTACACCCCGTCCGAATGAATCCGCAGGCAGCCATCCATCAAGTTTTACTTTGACACATGCATCTTAACAAAAATCCCGGTGGAAAACAATCCAAAACAACCAGAAAGTGATTTGCTCATAAAAATGCTCGTGTTCAACACGTTTGAAGGCTGCCTGCTTTTCCGTTAAACACGAATTCATTCATTCTCACCTTTTGTTTTAGGATGCGCCCGGGCCTGGTTTCCCTTCATCACAGTGTTTTCTTTTTGAAATTTTCTACCAGGAAAGAGGTAGCATCTCATCCTTGTTGCGAAACACTAAAATCCAGATTTGCGGATTTGAGGACTTTGGGTCAATACATCTTAGAATGTCGCAACTATATAAAATGAACTAAACATGTAGATTAGAAGGTGTCGAAAACACCAACATTTGCAGTCTCAGCATGCGAAGTCAAATCATGTTGATTGCAGACCCGTCAATGAGGTACTGCAGGCCGGTGGGATATGTTTACATAACATTGGCAATCTCCACATATATACGTATATATATATATATATTACTTAGATACACGAGCAAATATCTACAGAATGCTAGAAACATGGGGCAACGCATGCAAGCTGCTATCTCGTGCAAAATGATTGAAATGTGCTTCCACATGTGCAAGTGCATGCAAAAATTAAGACTATGACTAGTGCAAACCGTTTGAAACACATAAAGTTATTAGGCGAAACATGCAACTGTATGCGCATGTTGGATGGATGGATACAGGGCTAGACAGATTGACAAATGGATGGATACATGGCTGGATAGACAGATAGATAGATGGACGGGCAGATAGATAGATAGATAGATAGATAGATAGATAGACAGACAGATAGATAGATAGACAGACAGATAGATAGATAGATAGATAGATGGACGGGTAGATAGGTAGATCGATAGAAAGATAGATAGATAGATAGATAGATAGACGGACGGGTAGATAGGTAGATCGATAGATAGACACACAGATAGATAGATAGATGGGTGGATAGATAGATGGAAAGATAGATGGATAGATAGATGGATAGATAGATAGATAGATAGATGGACGGGTAGATACGTAGATAGGTAGATAGATGGATAGACAGACAGATGGATAGATAGATGGTGGATAGATAGATGGATAGATAGATGGACGGGTAGATAGGTAGATAGATAGATAGACAGACAGATAGATGGGTGGATAGATAGATGGATAGATGGATGGATAGACGGATGGATAGATGCGATAGACATGATAGTCTGATAGACATGATAGATATGACAAAGATGATAGATATGATAGATATGATAGACAAGATATATATGATAGATATGTATGATAGACATGATAGATATGATAGATATGGTAGATATGGTGGATATGGTGGATATGGTGGGATACATATGATAAATATAATGGATGGGATACAGCCGGGATACATATGATAGATATGACAGATATGGTATATGGGATAGATAGGACAAATAGGATAAATATAAATAGGATAGATAGGACAGACAGGACAGGTAAGATAGATAGGACAGTTGAGATAGATAGGACAGGTACGACAGATAGGATAGATAGGATAGATGGGATAGAAGGGAAAGATAGGACAAATAGCATAGATAGGATAGATAGGATAGATGAATAAACAGATGGATGGATGTACAAAATGGATAAAACACATGCAAATAAGATAAACAGGACTTCAAACCAAGAGAGGTACTCCCGAGGCGTGAGTTCTCATGGCACCCTCACCCCCCAAAACATATCCAAGATAGATAAAATGTGTATATATATATAAATAGGATAGATCAAATAGGATGTCAACCAAACAAAAAGATTGATAAATAATCAAACAAAAAATCAATCATGTATAGATAGATGAATGTATAGATAGATGAATGGATAAATAAAGTTTAAAACATGACATAAAACTGATGAATATGACAATGATAAACAAGGTTGGGTCCGCCGCATGTCTCACGCTCATCAACCCCTTCAAATGACATGTCAACACATGTCAAGCGTCATCGCAATGCCACACATGCACAACATTAATTACACCGGTACCATAATTTTCCACTTTATCCAGTCACCCAAAAAAACAGCCTTAAACCACCTCTGCAGCATGAACTAGGATCAGTGCATGTGCTGAGAGCTTGGCACTAAAATCCTACACAGGATACAGTAGGTTGACGATCCCTATCAAGCCACCACTAAGTCTAAAAAAACACCATGAGACCCCGCCGCGTAAGCCTAGGCAAGCTATAGATATACATGTATCTATATATATATATATAAATATGTGTATATATAAATATGTGTATATATAAATATGTGTATATATAAATATGTGTATATATAAATATATGTGAATACATACTTGGATAAGTCAAACATGTTTTTTTCAAACACTTGGACTTGGAAAAGTCCAAAATCATGAAGTAAGAGGATTCTTGATACACACTATCTTGAGGTCCTTTACATTCACATATTCACCAAACCTGGCCCATCCGGCTATGGTGACGTTTTACCAAAACAAAACGAGCTGTTTTTGCAGCGCGTCTTTTGCGAGAGCCTGGCCTGCCTCAGCCCAAAACTGGTGGGCATGTTGTGTTTTCGGGTTTGGTGCAAATGGCAGCCGGCACATCTGTTTTCCTGGACAGGAGCCTCGCCACCAAAAAAAAAAGTCAAAACCGACACCTTTGCAATCGCACAGCAAGCGCGGGCCGATTAGCATGAGTGGCACTCTTGATGCATCTTCTGGCAAAATGAGGTTAAACCTCAACAGCAAAATTGGTGCTCATCTGGCATGTCCAGTTGTTACATGCTGAAAATCAGCAATTATGCAATATTAAAGAGAAGAATTCCCTCTCATTCAGCATCTTTAAGTTGTAAACCTTTTTGTTACAAAACACATGAGAAAATGTTGGCAATGATGTTAGCATATCTTTTCAGTTTCATGCTTTTGCCATCCTTTGCCCATAAACATCAATGATCATCCAATCATATGCATCAGGCGGTAACAGAGATCTCGGTTGCCGCCGCTCGCATCCAGCGGGCCGAACCGATCGAGCCGATCGAATCTCCAGGTATCAAGCTATTGCACCAAAGCCCAATGGGTTTTGGTTTTGCCAATGGGGAGTCGAACAAACAAATTATGTTTGTAAATTCCCGAAACATTCAGGGAGCATTCCAAGAATTCAGAAAACTACCGACTCAAAATATATAATTGAAACCATTAGCGAATGGTTTTCATCCATGCGAATGTTTTTTGATGAGTTTCAAGGAGTCTTCTTTCATGGGCACACAAATACATACAAATATCGGATATCGCATATGTGTCTAAATGTGTTTATGTTGTTTGCAGCACACAAGTTACAACTATGCAAATGTATGTAAGCATGGAAGCATGATAATCATTGTAGATACACTCCCTACAATTTACAAACAGTATATTAACCAAAATCATTTGATATGATCTTCTGATGCTATTCATGCTTTCCAAAAAGCTTGATCCACAAATCTTCAGGATTTCTGAAGGTTAGACATGCAGCAGCTATAGTAATTGGTCCATGTGTATGTGATGTAGTCCTGGCGCTTGATGAAGCCATCTATTCAGCTTCATTCATGAAAGGGGCTGGCTCTCGGGCAGGGAACAAAACAGGGCCGACACCCCCTGGCCTTAAACATGGGCAAGCTTCAAATCTCGGCGCAGGTGTAGTACCAACGGCTTTGCGAGCTTGTGATTGATTGTCCCATTCCTGTAATAGTGGCAGAGAGCTCATATAAAATTTTGAAAGGTCTTACAAATGTATATATATATATAATGTATTATAACATATATAATAGAGCCAGTTTCGGATGGTGAAGGGACTCGCCTCAAGTTTCTTCAGCATTCCAGGCAAGTGCCAGAACCCCATGGCCATCTGTTACTTCTTTGGGTCTCATTGGTGTCTCTACACTTGTCTCTACATGTTTCGTCACTTCTCAATGCTCAAACGGAGTCACCAAACATCAAGTTCAAAGTACTGCTGCATCCATGCTTGCATGACTCATTCTGCTCAGCCATGGCGAATATGTTGCAAAGACCGCGGTTCAAATGACGTCACATGACCTGCATGTAGTTGCCATCACGGGTCAAGCATGTGCTGTGCTCTCCTGCCAGCTGATCCTCCCATATCTCCCCATTGTTTTAAGCCCCCACGAAAGAGTGAGTCGGGAATCCCACTTATTCTTGGTCAAACGGGCTGCGCAGCAATATACAAACAAAACAAATAGAAACACGACTGCTGGGGCTGTGTTTTGTGTGTTGCCTACGTGATCAAACACAATACCAAGGATATCCCGAACAATGATACCACAGTACCAATTCCACTAGCAATTGCTTGCCTCCGTCTATCCACACCCTGTTGACGAACCGAACAACTGCCAGCACAGTGTTGGCTTGGGGAAATCGTGCCAATCTCATGGTAAATTTGGAATAGGCAATTCTGTCTACAATACATTATGTATATAAAACACCCTGGACCTCGACCTCTAAATGATTGCCCGGCTATAGCACATGTCACCCCTTTCATCAACCACTTATCAATCAAAAAGGCTACTGTAATACACCCATCGAGTTTTGCCACTTCAACCAGCTTCCCGCTGGAATCTTCATAATCACAAAACGCTAATTCATAATTCAAGCGAATTTACGATGTTCAACTTTCAACGTCTTTCACATGTGGATCGATGCTTGGATTGGAGGGGAGAATGTGCTTTGCACCCTTAGCGTTTATTTTTAACCTGCTGCTTTGCAGCTTTTCACATCACGCCTTCATTGCTCTCCTTGAAATGTTGATTCTGATACAACTTGAACCGGCCTGGACAGCACATCCGAAGGGAAGGGTGCTTTCAAACCCCGGTCCACGGCGAGGCGATGGTCAGACGAAAGGACCATGCATCAGTTGTGCGCAAACAGCACTCGGCTGACACGAATGGCAGCAGGGCACGCAAATCCCCGTACCAGGCGGATGAGCAAAACTGGCTAGAACATGACAAGAACACCATGTCCTCCTGCAATGTGTGTATAGTATTGCATCGTAAAGCAATCAATTCTATATGTTCACTATATATCATATCATATCGTGACTAAAACATGAAGTAGAATAGCATCACATCTGTAAATACATATATACTGCAAATATACAGAACGAGAAAGAAGGTGAGCAAAGCAGTATATGAAACCATGTAGCTCTTGGCACATGGAGCGCTGGCGGACCATCCATGTGAACCATGTACTGTATCATCTAGCTTTATGCCTCCTTTATACATGTTGCACTGTGAAACATCTACTCGCTGTCGGATTCGACTTGCCACAAATTGGATGTCTTAACAACTCTTTGGAACCCCAAAGGAATGGTAGCCAAAGCCGAGATAAACTAATTGGGCCGATATTTTTATAGTGTTTTATTCTCTTCAAATGAAAACAGGGACCCCTTTCGACTTGACCAGTGAGCGCTGCAGAACTCCTCGTCAATAAAACCCTACGCAAGAAAAAAATAACATGAAGAAATGACTCATGACATCAACAATCTAAATCAATTTGATACAACGTCATATCTGGGCAAAGGTGTCAGTATCATCAATGACAGTGCGATTTACCTTGAGCGTTTAGTCTAGTAATAGTAGATCCTGCAGTATAGCCCCTAACACTTACCAGCGATACCCCCCTAGAAGGAACATATGTCTGAGCCGACCCTTTAAGCCAAAACTCCCGAAGCCAATGGACTCAGCCAAAGGAAGAAAATAAACAATATAATATATGACAATATTAACCTTATATATGACTATGCTTAAATTCTGAACAACTTTTGTATCCAAATCACTCAGAATTCAATTTCTTGACTAGAGTGAGTTGAACCATGCTGAACCCATCTTACACCGAAGGCTACTGCCATCTATAGGCAAAGAAACTCTATATATGACTCCGCCACGCCACGGGAATCTTGCAGGAAAGCGAACGACCGCGTTTTGGCCCTTATAGGCACTACATGTCGGGGCCTCCAAGTTTGAATTTTCCTTTCTGAGACGGTTTAGGCCGTCGAACAAAGAAAATTTGAATGTAGGTGCATTCCTTGCAACCCATCCAGGCTGAGTCCGCAGGGGGGTTTGCCCGCTCCTCAACATTCCAATGGTTGGACAAGCCGTCCTTTTGAACCAATCCCGGAATCCCATGTGACAATCCTCCCAGGTCGCAAACTTCTAAAAAAAAATGATGGGAGGAACAACCACCACTCTCCGGCCGGCTCGCCAACCACTCAATCATCTTCATCTCGCTCACCATCAGATCGAGCACCTGTCTCCTGGCAATGCGTTCAAAACCGTGGCACCAGACATTTTTTGGCACAAAAAACGGGCGCCTCTGCCGTCGAGGATGTCACCTTAGCACCATGATTACCTATGATCACCTCCCTCCACTCTGCTTGAAGCTGTAGCAAATAGAAAAAACGCCGGGCTCGGCACCGAGTTATGCCGTCCCAACGCACGGAGGACGGAGGCAGCATAGTTGGTTGTGACTTGACCTGGCAAGACACAGCTGCCACGATAAGCATATCTGAAGAGCATAGAGATGCTTTCGCCCAAAGGCGTCTCCAAACTCTTCAAGCTTACATAGTATAGGTTGGGATCTTAACACTCCAATGCAATCTGAAAAACAAACACATCTCATTGCAGCTTGAAGGTTCAACAACTATCATCTGCCCCTGTTCCAATATATCCAGAAGTAACCGATAGGCTATCAAACTCTAGCAAACTTGTTCATATATCAGAGCCTTTTATAGCTCTCCATTCACGCAGGGATAAACATCGTAATTGATACCATTTGCATTCGATTTCACACCGTTCAAGTTAAGCAAAAGAGGACCGTAAGGGGCATTTGACTCGATGCTTGGAGAAACTAACAATAATTTCACAGCACAGTCAGGTGCCATCAGCACTTCAACATTCAAACTGCCTGCAACCCGCAATCTCCAACACCAACAACAAGATTACTAAAGTTTTCAATGGCTTAACCTGAGGTCTATGCTGGCTCTAGCCAATTCCACTCTCCTCCTCAAGGTGTCCTGCCGTCTGAATCTTCCATCGTTCGAACAGTTTCGGATTTCGTATGTTCCAGGATGTTCCTCTGGGGCATTTTTTGATCAATCCGGATCAAATGTTTTACGCAACTTCAACGGGAGAAATGTTGACTCAATCTACTCAACTCCCCGCAAACCAAACAAATGCATGACCTGGGAGGTATCACATCGCAGCTGTTGTGCTTGGTTGAAATAATCCCTTGCGCATTTAGAAAGACCAAGATGCTACAAGTTGGAGCTAGAAATAGGTATACATCCTGATGTCATCATACGCCATCTAAAAGTCTTATGACATCTTATGACTACTGGCCAATGACTTGAATAATTCAGTTTGGTTCCAACAAAATGCCGGCTTCCCAACATGTTGAAATGCCTCCAAATTCGAGTTGGACGACGCAGCAGAAGTACCCTTGGTGGCGATGGTGAAATATTGTGAGATGTCGGCCCACGCCATTGTGCAAAGGCGAGGTGTTTTACGCTGTTGTTCGGTAAAACACAAAAGGAATTCACCGCAATTCACCAACTCGAGCGTAGACCAGTTGACAAAATGACCTGTGATGATCTGTTTCCAGAAACTCCGGACTCTTGCACGTTGAAGCACCCAAGAATTGCAACCTTAGACTAATTATGAATTATATATATCTATCAGCACAATGGATAATGGACCGTTCCCATAAACTAGCGCCGAACCAGGGAAAGAATTCGAACGCATGAATAAACGAACGAGCAAGCACACCAAACCAACAAACGAATGAAGGAATGATCAAACCAACGAATGAACAAACAAATGCATGTTCAAATGCCATTGGTGAAATAATGATTTGAACCTGGGGCGGTTGTTATCTTTCTCAGGGTGAAACAGCACAAGTTTAGAAGAAAATTCCAACAGACCCCTGGAACATACTCTGGGTACCCCAAGATACAATTAAGAAAGTGAAATCCTGCATAAGCAGGTGGTTGAGGGTCTTGGCTATGTTCCAGGGAGTTGCTGGATTTTTTTTTGAAAATTTTCACCTCCTAGATGATATGATTTAGTACATATATAACAGTATACAATCATATAGTCATGTACGCTACACAACATCTAATAATATATATACATTTTGCAAATGACAGGCAAATGGATAGATAGAAATGACATCTATTTTCTCGGAGGAATGTACAGGCGCACTGACATGCACTGACATTTGTGTTACGTTAAACAATCTGTAAACCATGTTCCTTGCACCAGCTGATCCCCGTTGAAATACCAGAGCCGAGAAGGTGGCAGTTGCAGCATCACGGAACACCTCCAAAAGATCGCGGAATCTGGGATGGCTTCCTTACCCCTTGAGGAAATTGTTCGAGGGCCAAGGGGCTCTACATGACAATTGACAATTGACATCTTCTGAAAACCAATCAAGTGCTTCACTGCCGTCCTGCCGTCCCCAAGTTCACAACCCATCAAGTCCCAACTCATCAACTCAGAATCCCCTTCTTTGGGGATGGGTTACAGTGAAGAAAACCCCATGCAATGCAGGGAAGAAAACAATCTTGTCCCATGGTGCAAAATTGAAATATTCAATTCAGATGTTGTCATAATTTGTGAGGTCCCGACATCACAAGATACAAAAACACACCTGACATCTTGCAAAATCATAACCTTCACAATTTTTCCGCTGCCTGATTTGCAATCTCCCGGCACTCTTGACGCACCTTGGCTGTGTCACATCCACCCCCTACCCCAAAAAAGACACCCCCAAATCATGCGCCGCTGCGAAAAATCTCGAGGCTGGGACGAGTTTCGGGGGTCTCTCTTTTTTCCGCTTCACCTCAGATTGCATGTGATTGTTCCATTTTGATGCGTGCTTAAAACGCCAAATTCTATAAAAAATATATATCCACCAAACTCAACTTGTCTTCTTAAGCGTTCAGTGCTTCTCGCCCCGAGCGCCCGAAGAAACTGAAAATTGAGTTATATACATCATAGGGATTTGAACTGCAATCATCCATTCCAAATCATCCATATCCTATGCTCACATTTATCTGAGAAAGGGACATGATCCATGTGACAATAAATGCATGACCTGCGCGGGCTGGTCAGCTTGATCATGTCAATGTAGATGTGGGTCCCCACTGTCCTTCAAAAATGCCATTTTGTTTTGGAATCTCGAATTTTTTCTGGCCGAACCCATGGACCTTCCAAAATGGCATCCTTTCTTGTTGAACATGTAAAAGCAAGGCTTGCCTTAGAATGACTCAAATGGACATCCGTCACGAGACATACATGCCAAATTTGGCTGCAGGATGGGCCCCCCAAAACGGTCAAAAGGTCTTCAGTGCTTTTTTTTTGGGCTTGGGCAGGAGTCCAAGAGAACCAGTGTCATCTATGACCAACTGTAACATTTTAACAAAAACAATCAATCAAGGGTACGAAACGGAAGGTGCAACGGATAAACCTGCCAAGGATAATCCTTTCTCGCTGCTTTCAACTACCTTCAAGTGCCGAATTGATCCCTGGAAGCTTTCAGGCTGAAAGGGCCAAAAATTGGATAACGAGTCGATGAGGACTGGTGAAGGTCTACCAGCAATATTGGTTCCAGGAGCCACTGGAAACTTGCGTGTGCATTTTCAGAATGCCTGTCCCTGCTTACAAACAACTTCCAGCCAATATAATGGAATAAAATGGCATGAAAATGCTCCAAAGTGTTGCGCCCCTCAGAAGATATTCCAGTCAGAAGTTGCAAAAAGTCAGTGGATCATGAGGGAACGAGTTGGAGTGTTTTCATGTCTTCAGCACAAACGTGTGGCACCTGATATTCAAAACACTAACATTCCGGGCTAAATGTTGGGGCTCTTGGATTTATATGCTGGTTTAAGAGCACACTTTGGAGCAAGCAAACCAGGTAGCAAGCAGTCTGAAATGCTAAAAATATGAGACAAAAGACAAACGTTTGAAGGGCCTGGCGATAAACCCTGGCAGGCGGATAAAATATCTGCTTGGTTCCTTTGTTACCTTGGTCATTTAATGGAATAAGAGTGATCCAGACCAAAATATACCAAAATCACCATGAGTGGCCCAAACTCGGAAGAACTGCTACTTTAGCCTCAAGGCACATCCGGGCCCCTTTCCTTGCTACACGTGGGACCCGGACAGGTCTCTGGGTGCCCAAGAGAGCCCACCGTCGGGACGTTTTCTGGCAAATCCTGACAGCTTCCAACACCAATACGGCGAAAAAATGGGAGAATCACCAACAAACCTGTTCACTCATCTGTTGAGGGTGAATGACTTGATGACCAGCTTGTGAAATTTCAAGACTCACCCTCTGCGAGGGTAGCTTTTAATAGCTCATTGGAGGCCCATTTTTAAAAATTCTTTGGCTATCTCTCGGTGATTGGATACAAGGCCAATCAAAAGGTGAGATCTCAAAGTATAATTTATAGCCCTGCAAAAACTCCACAGAAAAGTTTTGAGGATTATTTAGGCCATAAAGTCAGTAGAGTCGAGTAGATAACCAATTATCAAAGTGTTATCAATAGCTACGACGGACCACTTTCCAAACCATGACTGCCAAAGCAAGCCCGAAGAGAAATTTAAAGGCGATAATTTTATCTAAAAGAGTATGGG
Organism: Breviolum minutum Mf 1.05b.01; assembly: GCA_000507305.1. Lineage (NCBI taxonomy): Eukaryota > Dinophyceae > Suessiales > Symbiodiniaceae > Breviolum > Breviolum minutum. The sequence continues at coordinate 190,257 of DF239137.1, forward strand.
ACATGTATAGACTATAGTATAGACAGTATCCGGCTCAGGGTCTTGTCTCACTACCCACTGCCCACCCGAATCAAAATCATTGTACAGGCCCCTACCCCCCGGCAGAACGGATTCTTTAATAAGGAATCCTCCATACTACCGTTGATGGCTGAAATCCTGCACCACCTGGGACGTATAGAACCCTGTAAAGAATGGGATAAACTATCTATCAACCGGTTAGCAGCCATCAGCAGTAGTACGAGGAAACATGATGTTTCACACTATCACAACTTGATATCCGTCCATCACTCATGACAGAACTTCTGGGCCTCGACTCGGATTTCTTCAGAACCAACCGGTCGTGATGAGCTCGCGTCGCCCCCGTCGGCACCTCGACACAAATCCCATTTCCACCAGGGTTAGCAGTGATCTGAATGGTGACTTCTCTGCCACACAAAAGCTAAAGCCAAGTCTTAATGCAGAGTATCAATGCTCCTGAGTAATTGAGTATGGCCCTGCACCGCAACCAACGGGAGCACTGACTGTTGGCAAGATCCGTTCGAAGATTTGAATTGTGCGTCTGGTTGAATTGAATCATTTTGAACATGAATTTCTTTCTTCAGTAGCTAATTAAAAGGTACAATTTTCTTGGCCGGTGCATCATTAAGCATCATCTGCGGGATGTTGCCTAAATGTACTTGAAATAACAATCCAAAGCGAACAAAGTCAAACATCTTACACATCAGCCGAGCTGAAGCTGGTGATGCCAGAGTTGGTAAGGAAACATCGATCGGTTTCCGTTGCACACCATATAAAACGGTAGACATATCGGAACATTAAGCACAAACAGTACGTGTATATAAGCACCACAAAGACAAACAGCAATCAGCGCCGCGAAAAAGCCAAAACAATTCGATACTCGAGACATTGCTCACCTATGAGCATCTTGGTGCACATTGCGCTATATACTTTTAAATAAGAATGCAAAAATGACACGCAGCAACTTGGAAAAACACAAAAAGCGGCCACGTGCGACTTTGTTGAATTGGGTGGCTCGATTGTTTTTCCAGTACCCCCCCCCCAAACTAACATGTTCCCTGACAAATAATGCTTGTCCCTTTTTTGGGGACATGTTGATTTTCAGGGCGGTTAGATATCATTTGACTCTTGCAAAGACCCACAAAAAGCCATCATACAAATCGAAAAGGTCATCCCCCACAAATCATTCCCAAACAGACACAAAGAAGCAAAAACTGGGTCGGTTTCAGTAGCAAAGAGGTTGGATCTTGGCAGATTTTGACCTCGTTGCATCCATATGTTTAAGCTAAAGCTGCCGAATCATGTTCTCCAGTACTGTTTCATGGTGCTTTCCTTCCCCAAACACCTCACCTGAATGGAAAGGTGTAGGTAGCGACCTCGGGGACCTCAAAATTCGAATCAACATGGAAACACCCTGAAAGGATAGGGCAAACACTAAAAAAAACTCCAACTGTTAAAAGACATGCTAGGATTAATAAACTATATATGAAATACAAGGTAAAATGAAACGTCACGTGAATCCAACTCGCCAAGTTTATCTCTGTTCACTTGCGTTTTATTCGGAAACCGCATGGAGCCATATCAACTGCCATGCTATCTTTTGAGGCCCCGGTCCAGCCATCAAATGAAGAGCTTGAAAATTGGCTAATGGTGCTTGTTATATCTTGTTACACCCCAGAAAGCTAACATGACAATGGAAAACAACCATTTTAAGATGTATCTCCTATTAAAAAAATGTGATGTTTCATTGCCACGTTAGTTTTCGGGGGGAGGAGCCTATCTACAAGAATCCTTTGTTAGACATGATCTGGTTCTTGCGAATCTGAATTGGGGCAAGCAACCATAGATTCCCAGTTCCTCCTATTCGTTTATTCGATCCAAATGAAATATATATATATATTATACCGCAGTTTCCAATCCTTCGCAATGTTTTGAAAAAACATGTGTTGAAACTGTGAGAGCCATCAAAGCATGTGGTTTGCTGAAGAACGGTTCCCCCAGCCACAGTTTGTGTTCCAAATTCTATCTTGCATCCATCAGCCGCCTTGCTACCCAGTTTCCATGGCATCTTTCCGGAAAAAATATCCAGTATCTATGAAATTTTTGTATTTGCACATTGCACTGATTGTCTGCTTGCTTGCTTCCTTGCTTGCTTGTGTGTTTGATTGTTTGTTTGTCTGCCTGTCTGATTGGTTGTTCACATAATATATATCATGCCAAGCACAGCTGTTTTTGAATAGTTAATCCTACTGGCTCTGGGGGTCCCTCACGGAATATTCAGCGCACTGGAAAGAAAATCCCTGAAGTCGCCAAGCGAAATGCGGAATCTTTGAAGGGTCGCAGAGGGAAATATTTAAAAAAAACATGAGGAATTCCATAAATTACCATATCATCATTTATAGGAACAAATATGATCATAGTTGGAATTTAATCATTCATATGTATGAGTGGAACGGATTCACGGAAAGCACAGTATAGTCATCTTTGTCGTAAATCTCGATCTACCCAAGGATATACAGTATATATATATATATATATCTATATTTACATAATCAAAATTAATCAAACATCACGTGCATACAAATATCACACGCAAAACAATTTCAAAGAAATGTTTGTGTTTTTTTTCCGTTGAACGTGCACGTCTACACGGTTACCCCTGGGAGTCCAAGAAAAATGTTGATGATTTATGGCAAGGATCCCCTACTGCCTCTGGGGTATTTGATCAAAAGGAAGCGATGAAATAAGGTGTTGCAAAAAATTGGGTAAACAGCATATATGCCCCATCTGGAACTAAGAACAGGAATACCAGGTTTTTTCTTTCAGTTGCAAACTCTAATCTAGTGGGCCTTCCACCTTTCACTGCAGAATTACTTTAATATCTCTAATATCTTGAGCCTTTCTTCAATAATGTCCAATGTATTTTCACAGGTTGTGTCACTGGGGGGTGTATCAACACCACGTTTTGCGGTAGCCAGACGTTGGCGACGCCACCAACCGACTAAATCCTATGGTGTATTAACTGGCATTTGAAACCGGATCCCATTCTGGTCAAGAAAATTTTCCGTACATGAGTGAAAAATGTCTCCTGTCCATTTAGGGGCAAGGGAAACCTTGCCATCAAATTTCCCCAAAGAGATTCTGAGGCGTAATGAGGTGAACATCTTCATATTATTTTTTTGTAGTGAGACGAGGTTCCAACAAAATGATGTTGATTAGTGTCATGGATTCATTCATGTCTTTGGGGGGAAACAAAACAGGGCACAATGGGGTTTTGCCTTTCTACAACCTACCCAAAGAATGAAAGCAATCTGATCAAACAATCCAAATTTGACGACTTCGCATCCAGAACCCTGGCTCCAGCAAAATAGTTTGCCATGACCCAATCTTGCCATACACAAGATGTTGCAAAATATTACTTGACAACATTACTGAATATGAATCTAGAATCTATAGGTGAATATGACATGCAAAGCCAAATCCTTGTGCTTGATAAAAACCAAACTGGCAACAAACAAGTTATCAAACGATATCCTCTGCAACATGATCGTGGTGATACTCTGATTGGTATGTGTTTTTGTTGGAAAGAAAAGTTTTCTCGCCACATCAATTCAACATACCAATCTCCAGACTGAAAAACAATGAGTGAACGGCAACACCTTTGGTTCCAAGAAGAGCCTTTGGGAGACAGAACGGTTCACTCTGACCTTGGGACTCCCAGCGAATCATTGTTTTCCTGGAGCGTTGTGAACACACAGACCGGAAATTGCTGCACTAACTACCTGCTATCAAACATTTACAAAGGAAAACAGCCAAATCTTTGATGTGGTTACTTGTTCCTTTCTATTATCACATTCTATCTTTGTGGCTGTCAAATATCAACAGTGATGCAGTGAATCAACCTGTCTTCGAAGTTCAATCCTTTTACCGACACATGAGGTAGATTTACTTTCAAAGTTTTCAAACAAGTTTTATGAATAGATGGCATGATAGTACAAGTACCTAAAACCATCTAAAACATTCTGAAACTATATTGTACGTACTAGAATCTAGAGATATTATCTACTACAATTGTCTCAGCGAAGAGTTCTGCCATCAGTCCCTGAACTCAAACTGTAAACACACATTGAAATCCATTGAAGATCAATTTTTGGAGGGTCACAGGCGGGGCCGTTTTCTCCGCACCTCTTGCTGCATCCTCGACAAGGCTCGAGACTTACCGGCCTCAAAGTTTTCAGATTGAATCCCTCAAGCAAAGTGACAGGAGGCTTGGATAGATGGATGGCCTGAATGGATGGTTGGATTAAGTACAGGAAGAGACTCAAGAGACATAGAATGACACGACATGGATGGTTTGATGTTTTCGCTTGTTTGAAATCATCATGATGTCTTGAAACACCGAAAAGGGATCGAAAAGGGTATTCCAACGATCTGAAGTGAAAGTGGGTGAGATGCAGTTACAGTAAGCTTCACAAACTCATTGAGTCCGATGTATGGAGGGTCCATAAACCACATGGGTATGAGTAGATCACCTGATCGCAGTTGTTGGGTCTCTAACAGCCTCGCGCTCTCGTCGTAGCTGTGCTTTAACCGTCTCAATTTCTGCCTCCGTGCAGACAAGGCAAAACGGCCCTTTGATGTAATTTGATCTATAATTTCTAAGCATTTGGGATAGCACAACAAAGGTGTAGCTATCCCAAAAAAGTACCACGACGACTGATCCAACGAGCTAGCAGCAAAACAGCCCTGGCCATTGCAAAACATGAAAGCAATTGGCCTTCCCAAAAACCCCTGGGAAACATATGAAAAATTGAGGAAAAGAACTGAGGCAAATTTTGGGTGGTTTTACTGTGTCGACCACAACGACGTAAGAAACAAGATGACCGTAAAAAATTATGGGCAATTCACATTGGGTCAAGTGTATGTTTACCTGTTTACCAACCACATATGTGAAGATATCGATGTTAAGTAACTGTCCGGCGTGTCCCAGAAGATCTTCTCCCAAGAAACACCTTTTGAAACTGGGAGGATTCCTAAGGGGTGTCCCATCTCTACAGTACCAAGACACCATCAAATATCGATTCATCCGGCTGCCATTTGCAAACGCATCGCCTTAGGTTTCAGTGGTAACAAAACCTTCCGAGTTGTGAGATGTCGACATGTTGGTTTGAGATCCAATGAGAATATTCATGAGAAATCACCTGAGGGCATGGTGAAACTCAGTCCTTCAATTGGATCTTGGAATTTAGATACCCTTGACAATATCTCAAAATCCCCCCTTCAAATCACCCATGTGTTAGGGATTCCAGAGACACATTGAAGATATGACGTGCTTTGTCAAGCGCCACTTGGGGGCTATCATTAGTTTGGGAGACTACAACACACCTGTGACTTTCATCAAAGTCTGGAAGATCAAGCAACCCTACCCCAAATGGGCCTTGCTATTGATAGATATATTATTGATAAAAGAATGTACCGAAAGGATCCGACAACTTGTCAACTTCGATTTCCATCCAACAAGTTTCTGGGCTTTCCCCGGCGCAATTGATGAAGCTCGGATTCCTGTTGACGAATCCGCTGATGGGCAAATGCCAGGGCTGACCGCAAAGTCTGTACATTCCTGGATGCAAACAAGGGAGAAGTGAAACTCTGACAGGTGTAGCTATACCACGGCTGCCATGCCGTTTGTTAAAGAATCTTTCCGGGTGAATTTGGGGGGCAAATAATGCTTCAGTTGGAACCAAATCCTAAAATTATAGGGTGGATATTGAATGCAATAAGGGTCATCAAAGAAAACAAAACCTGCTCACTCCCACTATTCAGGATTTGCACTGATGAATGCATCCTCACCCTTGATCCCTTGACTTGTTTAAACAAGTCGTCGCACAAAAAAACAAACATCACTAATCTATCAACTACAAGTACGGTAATTATAATTGAATGGGTAATACTTATAGTACCAAATTCTCCCAAACGTTGATTCAAAAATACGCATATATAATCAGCATATTCTGGCACAAGTGCCTGCTACAGTACCCAAAGTTAAACTGGGTCCCGGACTGTTCCGAAGGTGGAACATACGGTCCTGCTGGCTCATAGTATTGATCCTGAAACTCCCACGTTGTAAATGTCATGGAATCCATTGATTTCACTGATCTGGACATCAGTGTTGTTAAGATTCCTGCTGGGCGTATCTCGAAATGACAACTGCAACATGTCGAAGGTGTCACGGTGACACCATGTCCTGCCACATGGGCGATACCTGTGAATCCTGGGAATTTTGCCATTGCCTCAGCCCATGTGCGCTGCTTGAGTCTACACCCAAGCGGAAATATCAAAGAGGAGAGAGCCGCATGCATGATATTTCGCTCCTTCATTCACCAGATCAACTGCAACGAACATTACATGCCTATAGCCTAAAACCTATCCAAATTCCATCTAGATACATTGGAGATCATTGGAGATAAAAATCACGAACCTAAGCCATGCTGGAACGCAATTCCTTTGACAGTTTCTTCGACGCAAAAGGTCAACTACGATAAATCATGCAAGGACCCGAAACTCAACCACAATTGCAACATACAACCTCCAAAATGACTTGGTTCAACAGCTTGACCCACATTGCGGCGCCCAAACCAAATTTTTTGTGCGCATTGGGTTTCAAACGTTCCGTTTGGTGGGTGGTGTTTTGGCCATGGTTAATTTTGTTTCCGCGGGGGTGATGTGATGTGCTGTGACGTGATGTGATATGATGTCATGTGGTGGGTTGCGAGGTGGGTCAAGTAATGTGATTGGTTGTGAGATCTCATGTCATATGATGTGGCGTCATGTTCTGTGATGTTATGTGATAATGTGTTGTGTCATGTGACGGATTGTGATGTGATGCGATGTGATACGCTGTAACGTCATGTGATGATGCGATGACGTGTCTGTCATGTAGTGTGATCTGATGTGAAGGGATGCAATGGGATGGCACGTTTGTGCGGTTGTGATGTTACGTGGTTGGTTGTGACGACATGTCATGAGATGTGATGCGATGTGGTTGTGCGGATGTGGTGAATTAGGGACACCAAATGCTGTGAACTGCGCACAACCCATGACAGCAAAACCCTTGAGAGGTCCATTCCAATGCGCGGTGAAACCCTGGGATGCAGAATGCAATAAAACTACGGAGAGATACGGAGAGCTAATGTCATGCTAATGTCACAGTATGTCACAGTACTACGGCTCCATGCTACGAAGTATTGAGTACTGTTCCTTACTACAATGCAACTCAACATTCATGTTTGGTAGTAGGTAGTCCTAACACATGAAATGAAACGTCCAGTTCATTGCGCGGAGTAACCTATGGGATGCAAAACACACTGGAACTACGACATTCACGCTTGGAAGTTGGAACATAAAAAACGTCCCGCGCATTGCGCGTAGCAACTCTCAGCTACTTCATTATTATGTAGGTGAGCAAAAGTTCGCATATCATCGGAAGTTTTCCAACTAAATCTCCTTATATAGAATATCAGAAGTGTTATAACTCAAATTCCTTAGATAGAACAAAAAAAAGCTTCCAAAAAATCTCCCCCAAAAAAATGCGGAAAGCGATCTCGCCACTAATTTGTGCACTTTTTACTTCAGGTCTACCAAAAAATGCTCCAACCTAATGCCCCAAACTCAGGTCCGGGCCAGCCATGCATGGCCTTTCCAAACTGTCTACAGGGTCATCGCCTTGAGCCTATCAGCTGGCGATCAATGGATCCCCGGATTCCAGGCCAGCGAACTCAGTGTTTTGACTCCAAGTGTAAGAAAAAAAGAGTTTCGTAAATCTACATTTGAGTGAGACATCATCTAGATGTGCACAAGGATAAAACATAATTCATCATGGAATAAAACCACTGACCTTTCAGCCATCTATAGTGCAGTCAACTCGGAAATCTTCCCAAGAACAGCATTGAAAATCCAACATGTTGCTACTCTGGCGTCTGAGGTTGAGATGACATCCTGCTTCACTCGGCTTCATAATTAGTTTGGGACCATACAGAAATATACACGCTGAAGCCTAGCATTGCAGCATAAACTGCTTCCGGTATATCTTTCACTGGTTGTCAAGTGATGTCCCAACAAGGGATGCAACACCCAAGAATTGGCAAGTGGCCACTCTTTGAATTCAGCTGATATACAAATTGCCCGACAAAACTTCTTTCAACGGCTGATATGTATATATTGATATATGCTGATATGCTCTTCGCAATCTGAGAATGAAGTCGTCATGCGGACTTGTTGCACTAAAATGCAAAATATATAGAGGAAGAGGTTGCAAATCTACAAGTACATCTCGATGCGTGCTACGGACAACTTCATCGTCCATCCATTGCCTTACCCAAATCCCCCACAGCCAAACTTGTGGCATCCTTTTTCCGCAAACGTGGCATTGTTGCCGCATCTGAGCTCTGCTGTCCAGTAGCAAAAGGTGGGAATCGTCAAAGGTTGAAAGGGGTCACCAAAACTTCAATGCATATAGGCATGGCATAGCAATGCATAGCAGTGGCACGCTTTTTATTCCCGAAATTTGCAGTTGTTGCTTCGAAGAAGCTGCATTTTGTAGTATCAATGATTGAATAGTTCATGACTTCCAAACATCTTGCTGGCCTATGCTGGCCTACATGTCCGCCCCAGTTTCAGGATTGCACCCTGCACTGTCAAAGTCTTTTGCCTGTAGCGGTCATCTCACAAATCAGGAGTCCAGCAGAGTGCAGTCCAGATATACACATATTATGGGTACATATGTGAAACAGAAATATGATCTCTCAATGCACCACTGTGGCTTCCATGCTTAGATGGCAATCAAAAAGTCACCACCTTCATACGACCTTCCACCCCAACTCCCAAAAGGCAAAAACACTAATCAAACACCAAGGCATTGTCTTAATGCCAATCTCACCAACCTTCAAAAACCTCCAAGTCAACAAGACTATCTACATAAACCAGACCAACGAACTTCAAGTGAGAAAGTGTGGACAATTTAGCTAGGCCACATGCGAAAAAAACACAACTGATGTACCCAGATTTACCCTCCAATCCCCCTTAGTGCCTCCGGGAGCCTAGGCCCAGACCTGCGGAGTGGGATTTTATGATTCGAAATCACCAAGGAGTGAAGAAAATTTCTTCAAAATGTACCGAACAAACCGGAAGCTTTCGTTTCAATATCTATCTTTGATTCCAATGATTCGTCAACGAAATGTTCCAAATTGAGAACATCAAAATCAAATTCTGGTCAAGTTGAGTATGAAGACTACGAACTCTGGACGTGCCATGCAAAGAAAGTCGATCCCTTCCGGGTTTCACGTTTCACTCTGCAGTTGAGCAAATCCTCGCTATTTCTGCACATCATAAACATCCAGCAACAAACATATAGTTATATATGATTATATATGTAAGTTTCTATGCAATCAATCAAGTATGTAAACAACCGAAAAAACCTATGCACCATACGAGCACAAATTGGGTTTACACTTGCATCTATGCATAATATACAGTAGATATATAGACAGGGTGTTGGAATCTTTCAATGGCCAGGAATCGCATGGAATCGAAAACCTTGCATTGTGTGGAATCAGTCACAGTTAAACAGACTGTAGTTTCACCACCTCCAACTATCCAAGAGAACAACGGTTCGCCCCTCATCCCTGACAAGTAAATCTGTTGCGTTGCGTTCCGCCTTCTTTGCAGAGAGCATACGTCTGAACTTCCCGTCCTGGGGATCTGCAGATTTTGTTGGGGGCAGCTGCAACAAGAAAAATGCAACATGCCAGTATAGCCATCACAGGCAGCTGCAAATATACCGCAACAAAACATGAAAGTATCATATACTGATACTAGCAAATACGGTGTAATGTATCGATGGATGGAAAAAGTAAAGCATAAAAAGACCCGAACTTTTTCCGTGTATTCAACTCTAGGATCATGACATTGTAGCACAAAAGCACATGTATGCGTAGGCTAGCAGCACATCATCTGCTTGACATCTCACAAGCATCAACACTGTCATCTGTGTGGTCATGAGATATTTCAAGTCCAACACCGTATGCAACGGCGAAGAATAGCACTGTAACATTGAAGTTTGAAGAGCATTTGAATTGACTTCGGATGTTTTTCACTGTGCACTGTTTTGGTGGTACAGAAAATCGCCTGTGGATGAGCAAACACCTTCATGGGTACCAACAGTGAACGAAACAAAGTCAACAAGTCCAGCGAAATGCCACACACACCTCTCCATCTACCCAGCGCCTAATCAAGTAGTCAAATCAACTTATCTGACAAGTTGGTACTTACGATTGAATGTCAAGTCAAAAACACCACCAAGTGATTGCCCTTTCTTAAACTACCCACCAGAAAATGCACCATGAGTTGTAGATTCGGTTCGGTTCGCCTATCTTTTACATCTTTCAATTGGGGAGAACTTGCCAGGGATCACCCTTCGCTGCCCGAAACTGTCCGGACGACTCTGGAGCTCTTTGACGCTGCCTTTCCTGAGGCGGCAGAACAGGCTGGAGGAAAATGCCAAACATCAGAGATGTGGGAAGTTGGGCAAGCATATATAAGATAAATACCTGGGTGGTTTTTGTATGTGTTTGTTCGTGCCGAGAGGCATTGCATGAATCGTCAGTACGGCTATTAAGAAAATGCAAGACTACATACTTCCTGCATGATTGTGGTACAAACCTCTGAATTTGTAGTGAAGTATCATCATCACTTTCTTCTTCATCATCATCCTCCTCCTCCTCCTCATCATCATCATCATCATGGTCACGATCGCATCTGTACTCGCATCTGTACCCTCGGCTAGCATCTGTGGACCAGAACAAAGTGAACGTGTCTATACACAGGCACACACAGCGACTGCCTCTCTTCAGGCAACGAAAAAGTATATTCCCCTCCGTTCCTTTGCACATCTAAGAACAAGTTGGCCAGACCACTACACCCACCCATTCTGCCACAGCACTCCGCGACTTCTCCCTGATCCAGTACCACCAACTGATCGAAATCCAAGACTGTCTCCAAGCCTGAGAGTTTGGTCAAATCATTACACACACTTCAGACATTTCACATGGAAATCAAAACATGTCAATTGAAAGAGATCTCCTTTTCCAAACCAAATTGTCCCTTCGTTCAAACTCAAAGCTTCAAGGACAAATGTTGGTCTCCTTGAAAATTGAAAAAACAAAGGGGTTGCTTTGCCTAATGTTTCAATCATTTCACCAAACAACAAACAAATGAAAAGGATGATTGATAGATCCACATCTTTTCATGATGGATATTCTGACATGCTGCTCATGTATATCTACATTGCACATCATTTTACTTCCTCTAGTGCACCAACTCAAAGTAGGCAAGGCTACTATGGCCGCTATTAGCTTTTGTTTCAAGTAAGATCGCCTGAAACCAAAGTGGAGTCAAGGATGATGGTAATACTTGATGGATGAGAGCTCAGCTCAAACAATGGATTTTGTTTGGATTTCCTTGGCGAGTCAAGTCCCACTTTTGAAACGGCGCCTTTGAAAACCATTCCGAATGTTTCAGGTTCTAGGCCGACCACCATGCAACAAACACCAACCAACACCATGCAAGCATCCTAAATATCATAAAAAAAACACATATAAAAACACTGTTGCAAAATCAACACGTAGTGTTTTCCGAACAACTACAACAAGGGGTAGCCCAGCGGAACGTTGTCAAGAAAGTGGTACAGACCCAAGCCCATACCCGCCATATCAATTGATCAGTTCAACTAGTTCAACGCTAAACAAAAATCATGTTGGGAGTGGAAATCCGGCACCGAAATTACAGAGATGAGATACCTACACATACCTACCATGATCATGGTAGCATGTGTTCAAGAAACGTTGAATTCATCCTTGATTTTTCCTTGCCTATTTCCTGAGCTTCCTGCGGTGTGCGATGGCAACGAGCGTGGAGTCTGGAAACGCGTGACCTCGGCAATCCGCTTTGAAGGAAACAAAATTGATTGTTCACAAGATACCTTGACCTCATAAGGAATATTCATGTTCAAGGCGATTCCAGGCGAATGATGGGTATTGATGGGTTCGTCTTCTTTTCTTTACCCGTATCCACTGTCATGTTAACTCATCGCCATAGGAAGTTGGAGAGCTTTCCTTCATCTGTTCTGTCACTTGAAAAATGTTGTCGCAAGCTGACGCCACGGCTGATTGTCTCCTGCACGTTTTCCTGTGAAATTTGTCGTGATTTTCTTGGCCTAATCATACCAGAATGACATGTTTCTTTCTTTAGATTTGTGGTAGCCAACAAATCCCTTGAATCCATTGAAATCCCGTATTCCATATTAATTGGCTGTAAAACATGACCAATATTAGGTGAATCATGACAATTCCATGTCAAACTTTGTAAACACTAGTATACACCAACCTCAAATTCGGGTCCTGTTAATTGTACTCCCATCCGTAACGGATAACCAACATGAATCAAGCGTGAAGCTGGAAAACCCTTCCAAAACCGCCTGCGTGCGCGGATCGATCGCGGAAGTAGCCTGTTTGGCCGGACGATCACATGGGCCCCTTGGGAAAGGCAGAAAATCATCATCCTCAAACGTACCGATATAAAGGGGACCTGGGACAGTTCCCAAGGTAATTCGAAAGCAACTCTTCCCCCTTTTTTTGCTTTAAAAGACACCGTGGATGGTAATGAGTTTCGAAGCAATCTGGAAATATATGGATAGAATTAGGTGATTCACTGTTGTAGGAGATGGCTCCCCAACTTCCACCAAAAAAGAATGGTATCAAAAGGATGGATGGGTTTTTACCCAGGTCTGTTCTATCAAGTCACCCCAAACTGCATTGTCAAACCTATAACTTCATGTCAAAAAGAGTGGCCAAAGGGTATGTCTGTTAGATATCTGTAGGGAGATTCAGGAGGGAAGCAGTGTGGCAAGACTTTACTGTAAAGTCGCTGGAATAAATTTCATACTCTGCATATATCCCCGGCCAAACAGTGCACACTAAAACTACAGTCATTATATAACTAACTACATAATCTAGGATATCTAGGGGACATGCACTGAACTTGAATCTTGTCCAACTGTTGATGGTATACCGCTGCCACCTAAAGAGATACACATTGATATACGAAGATTCCATACTAAATGTTCCACTCAAGCCTTTTCCCTGTCGTCTAGCACCTATTTCAATAGCTGGGGGGACTAATCTGTACTAAGCAGAAGTTGATTTTGCTTTCTCCCACTTCCATGTCAACTTGCTTCATCAAACATAGAAACCTATGGAGAAACAGGTCACAGAATAGATGCTTGTCCCTGAAGTCGCTCCGTCCAGCCTCATCTAATAACAGCAAAGATGGTTGCCGCAAAACCTCAAATCTCAAGCCGAGCAAGGATCACAACTTGATGATATGACGAGTTGGGACGGTTCTCATATGAGGTGGTAAAAAAACTCCAAGAACTTTTGCATGACCTTTTTTTTGTTATCGTTTTTTTTTCTTCCTTATCGTTTTACAGGGGATTGTGATTACAGTAACAAATATAATAGATTTAGTATTGCAAACAATATTTTGCAACACATCACTGCCCAACTCAATTACCAGTAACATTATCAGTAGGGGAAGGAGGTAGCAAAGCAGGAGGAGACAGCGGTGCAGTAGGAGGCAGCGGCAAAGGCAGCTTCGCGGCTCAGAGGTGCCGAGGGCAGGTCTTGGAGAAGAGGACTTTTTTTTGCTAAAACCTTATCGTTTCCGTTATCGTTCTGGTATCGTTTTGGATTACGGTTTTCCTACGTTTTTCTGTATGTTGAAGCTTCAATGCAGTGTAAGAAGAAAAGGATAACAAGGCGGGCAGGCAGCAAGTGGAAGCTCTCAAACTGCTGACTGTATAAAACGTATATATAATATGTAACTAAATATATATATAATATGTAGAATGTAGACTATATATTTCTAAATATGAAATATGAGGAAAGAGTTCATCATACTCTGTGGGCGTTATCGTTTTTTTTTCTTCCTTATCGTTTTACCATGGTTTGGACATGTTTTTAGCAACAAGGGACGCTTTGGTCATAAACGGAAGCTACCCGGGTTTTTTTACTTCCTCATATGGTAAAGTATTATATGCAAAAGCATGTTGGTTTGCTCCCCCCTCCCAAGAACGGTGGCAATTTGAAGAAAATTGGGACCCTTACTCAAAATGTAATAGTCCTGGTGCTGACTGTTGCTCGGCAAGGGAGCATCATACGTGCAGTCCATGTTTTGACCAATTTGATTCGCAATGCAAACATATGCAAACCGTTGAGTGGTTGCAATTGCGGTGAAGATAAACACAGGTATCAATAATGAATCATTAACGGCAATACGACGGTATCCTGACTACAAGCTCAGCCATTGCCGCACTACAATCACTACAGAATGCAAACCAAAGGCAGCAGCAGCAGCAACAACAACAACAACAAAAACAAGAAGAAGAACCAACAAAAACCAGCCGAGAGCAAACTGTAACTATCCGTATTGTGTATGTACGCATGATTTGATAAATATGTAGTGATCCCAGCACCTCCAGGTCATCCCATTTAGTGTCCCAGCCATGCGAGCCAAGCAGAAGAGCTGTCGTTGCCCGAAGCTCAAGTTGGATCCCTCGTCTGTGACCTGGCGGAATGTTCAGCCCAAAACATGACATCTGCAGGAACCCATGGCGTTTTGACTTGCAATTCTTGCGCTACATTGGTAGAAAAACACATGGAGAAAAAAAACGCCTACCTAAAGTGGTCGGTCCCTCATACGCATGCATCACGACTACACCTAACGCGTGCCTTCAAAGAGACCGCCGTCCAACGGACTGATCAGTGATACACTCCAAAATCAAACTGAAAAAATATATAATCATTACTATATAAGTATGAAACACTCGACAAGAAAATGTACATGAACACCATGCACCTTTATGCTTGGCCTTTATGAATGAAGCCATGCAAATGTTCAAATTTCTGCAATATGATGCAATATGTGTGCGTTGTTGCTGGAGGGTACACCCAACTGCTTTTTTCCCTGGCCTCAAATTACCTTCCAACTCCCAAGCCTCTTATCATTTAACAAAGTCATACACAACCAACGTGACCCCTGGTGATTGGTGATTCAAATCATCAAACAACAAAAAACATCCAAACATCATCAACAAACATCAAAACGTATAAAACATCATCAAAATATCAAACATCTTGATCTGAAGGTTTTAAGGCTTTAAGGAATCATGGCTAAGGTCATGATCGTCACATAGTGCCCACCTGATAGTCCAGCTCGCCAGGCAAGGCATGAACTAAGGCTTGCAGGTGAGCACAGCCTGGGCAAAGTCAGGCTGTAATGGCCACGGCTCCGGCGCCATGAGATGCTGAAAATCAAATCATGTAATATGCACCTGGCAATTCTTTGTGTTGTTTTTTTTAGGATGGTTAAGTGACACTTTCAAAGTTTAGTTTAAGTTTAATTATCCTCCAACTAGGGAATCAAAAGGTCACTTCTGGATTACCTGGAGCATACTTCAAAAAAAACACTGGCTGGACACCCCGCTGGGGGCAAACTTTGCGATTTCCACTGAGAAGTGAACGCAAGGCATCCCAAATTCGTCCATCCTGGGCCGCCGAGCAAACAAGGGGGTAAAAGAATCTAACATGCAACACCCGTTTGAAGAAATACAGCAACATGATCCAGCCAGCACATCTAGCAAATGTCTAGGAGACAGCAGAAAAACGCAGGAAACACATGAGAAAAATATCTGTAGAGAAATAAAAAAACATGCTTAAAGAGAGATGGTGGAATCATCTGGAATCTGCATCTTGCACAGCGATTTAGTCCGAAGACCTGTTTGGTGAATCAAAAGCTGACCAACCAAAAAGGCCAGTGACTCAGTGATTGAGATTCGCACAGTATAAGAGCCCAAAGGATCCAAATTATGACCTTGCAGTCTTGTCGCTAAGGGATGGAAACTGTGCCAATGGTACGGTAAAAGTGGTGGGAATGGTGGTGGTGATGGTATGGTGGTGATGGTGGCTATGATGATCTGATCGTGATGTTGGTGGTGACGGTGGCTATGATGGTGATAATGATGTGGATGAGTGGATGGTGGTGATTGTGGCGATGCTGAAAATGACACGGAAAGGATGCTGATGATGATGATGATGATGATGATGATGATGATGATGATGATGATGATGATCATGATGATGATGATCATGATGATATCGATGACGATGATGATGATGATCATGATGATATCGATGATGATGATGATGATGATGATGATGATGACGACAACGACGACGACGACGATGATGACCATGACGACGAATATGATAAGGAGGACGATGACGACGATGACAATCACCAACCACCACCGAATTTTGACTGCGAAGTTCAAATGCAGTAGCAGCCTCACTCGCACTCCCACTTTCCAATTCTTGCAGCACTTTCTGATTGCCGTGCACCCCTTGAGCTTCCCAAACGCAGACTTCCTGTGAAGAGTAGTGGGTCCTGGAATAGGCGTTGTCATTGTAGCAACATGTCACATTGCTACTAAATACGAAATAGTCGTACCAGAACGAAGAAAACAGAGGCCAAAGGGCCTTTTCCATGCAGTGAATACCACTGGATGTTGATGTCCACAAACAGGCGCAATAAAATTGCTAACACACATTATATTGCGAAGACATGCATGCAAACACTCATCAACATTGGACATTCAAAGGTCCCACCCCACCCAAATGGTGATGCTGGGCAGTAAATGGAGGTAGTGATGGCGGGAGCATCATGTCCTGTGGAACTAATCCCAGAGCGCTTCGCAGCGTCGAAAGGCCTGCAACGTTGAGGAAATCCCTGACTGATGGCCGAGTTCAACAAACCGAACGATTTTTTTTAAAGTTCGCAAGCTACTGACTGATGACACATCCCACAATTCAGAAGTAGATTTTGATGTTTGTTATTTTGTTTATATTACATTTCGTCATTCATCTTGTCAACAGAAGTGCCCACCACAAATAAGGGGGAACACTTGGTCATTGAAAATTTGGTCGCCAATTGGTCACCACTTGGTCGACAAATTCCACACTGAGGAATTTGTGTTCACCTCCTTCCAAGGTCCGGTACCACCCTTGAAGACACGCCCACCTAAGGTGCTGGTGTCCACATTGTTGATCAGAACCTTCCGCAAGTCACATGTCAAGGGCATCATATCCACAAGAGGTTCCTTTCTTCAAGGACCGTGCCGCACCCCGTCTGCATGGGATCTTATCATTTTTTATGGAAAAAAATGGTCATCTCCCAGCATTGCTTTCCTTAGAACCCTAGAATTTTGCGTAGACACCATTTAGACACCCCCAAATTCACAGTGTTCTAAGTTTGGCAATATCTTTTGCCAGTCCACTCATTTCATATACTGTACTTGGCTGGAAGTCAAACACAGGTAGATCTAGCCTAAAGTGAATTGCATGTTTACCTGCATCCATCAGCAGGCATGTTTAGAAGAACGTGCCGATGTTGATGTATCCAAACATGTCTGGCAGTACATGTACATACATATATCAGCATATATCAATGATTATGAATGCATGGCAAGCGGTAACGCATGGAAGTTTAAGGACATGTGAATTAAGAGCAGTTCATGCCAAAATCTCAGCATGCTCAATACTACCCATCCGGCGCGCCCCCATGGGCCAATGGGTTGATTGCAAATATCTAACATGGAAGTAAGCCAATGGGGTTTCTCTGCATGGAAGTAAGCAATTTCTAACAGTTCAAGTGAGGTTTTCGGCCGTCGAACTTCATCAGCCTTCTGGCTATTCTTGAGTTTGCCCTGCATCTGTGGCTTCAACTTATAGGCTGCTTCCCCCCCCCTTTCCCATTGGCACCCGCCCAGCGCGAGGCTCTAAGATGCGCAAAAGAACCTCATCGGATTCAAACAATAGTGGTGAAGCCAACGGCTCTGCAAACGACGGCAAAAATGCTGGCAACATCCTGAGACTTACGGTATATGCAGCGCCAACATGTGCGCGTATCTTCATGCAAGCAAGGATGACTATTGTGATGTCACTTTTCCAAATCAAGGTGATTTGCAGCATGCATCTTTGTATTTACATGCACTCCACCAATGGGAAAGGAAACTAATTTTCCACCAATGGGATATGTTATTTCCTGGCGGGGCATGTATATTGAATCATATTATATAATGTCTTGAAATCTAAGTCCAAAATTATCCTGCAAATGCAATTTACTCAGCACGACCTCGTCAAGTCATCATCTTATCCTAGTCTCTTCATCCACCAGCCTCTGAATCCTGAAACAGTCATGGGAACCAGTGGAAAACCACCAGCCCTTTGCATTTTCTACGGGAAATTGAATTAGTTAAGGCCCTCGTCCATGCCAGGGTGCATCAGGAAATTTGATACCGTGGTATTGAGGATAACACCATAATCACCACAACATCAAACCGACAACACCTGGCACTCCACAAAGTCAAACCCAGGTTCCCATACTAGCAAAAGGCTTGACCTGCGCGACACTTCACAGATAAGTCGAGCTGTTGAAACGGTGTGTTCCCCGAGTAAGCTCTTCCTGGATGGTGTCTGGGATCAACAGACCCAAAAAGGAAGCACATCCATTATAGACACCGATAATTCAAAAAAGGGTTTGGACCGTTCATGACAGTTCCAACGTGGTATCACGAAACAGAGTTTCAAGTAATTCTGACGCACCCCCGAGAATTTGAAGTGACATGTGGATCAACTTATTCAGTTTCCTTATCTGCATGTCAAAAACAAAATTGATTTGCGATTCCAACATGGCGACATGATACCGTGGTTTCATTTGATGCTGGCACACGGCACCTCAAATAGATGCCATGCTTTCCAATCTGCAGTCCAAATTCACCAAAGTTTATGAATTGGAGGATTGTTCAACCATGATTCTGGGCCAAAATGATGACATTTCACCCAACCTTCGGATTTCCCTAGCCGCTTGGCCCTAAAAGGATTTCCCTTTCTCAGCTACCTTTTCGGGTAGTCCCAACCGGGGCTTCCGCACTTTCCACAGCCAGTGGTCCCAACAATTCCCACCCGACTTCGAGGCCTCGGCATGGTTTTTTGACAAACCCTATATGGTGTCCCATGAAAAAACGGTTGCCAAAAGGCTCCATATTTTACATGAGCATCTTCCTGGATTGCGATTTTTTCAAGTTGGCAATTTTTCCATTTTTTTTCGGTAAAAAAACATCTAAAACTCTAAAAAATTCCCTCCATGAAAATATCAAAGTTGATTTTCATCTTGATGGATATCTGAAAAAACATCTGTCAAAGATTGGCATCTCTCAGGCTTTTAGGCTCCCAAACTCAAAACATAAGGTGATGCCTTTCAGGACATCTCGTGGGATATCTGCATATCCTGCCTTCACCTGATAGGCCCCCAGATGTCGGAAATGAATGTGCATAAGCGCTCCGAATTGAAGGATTTTCCAAGGGTTCATAGTCATAGGAGTCCATGTATGGTATATTTACCTTATTTACCCTGCATTTCGTTGATTTGTGTGGTAAACGTAGGTCAATATGTTTTTTGATATTCATGGATCCTAAGGGATAGAAACAATTCTTTACACCCCTTTTCGAGGTGAACATAGTTATAATTGATATTTATATTTACTATATATTAATGATAATTATGGATGGTACAGGGATCTTTTCATGTGAACCTTGCAATTTGGGGGAGCCGCTGGAGCCGTGGGAAACAGCTCTATTCTCCTCTAGGAAGAAATAATAAGTACACCTGAAGGAGGACATGCCAGAAACCCAAGACTTCAAGAAAGCCTCTGCTAGCGCTCAGGGAATTTCTGGGAATTTCAAAATGTATCCATGTATGTACTACCTACACGTCTGTCCATGTATCTGTGCAATATGAAGCCCACCTCAAGCACCAAGGACCAAGCATCTTTGTTGTTGGTAGATGCGGTCTTTGCAAATTTAATACATGACTCATCTTACTAAGCAGTTTGCTCTCTCTCTCTCTCTCTCCATCGCCCTCTCCACGAGTTCAGCCGCGTGCTTCTGCTCAACATGCAATGACAAGGCATCAAAAAGAACAGCTTGACAAAATATATAAGTGCTCTCCTGTATTTACGTGATCTACACGCGACGTCAGTACATGTACTAGTTATGTGTTTAAGTGTACAAGATGGAAACTATATACACGCGTTTGCTCTACAATCCAAATTCATTTAATCTGCCATCCGCGAATATTTGTGGAATCTAACTCACTTGCTACGCAGCACAGCACCGAACCCCAGCTGAGCACATCACATTGTCCAATTCCAACTTGGCTCCACCAGCACACCAACCACTACGCCTGGGCTGAAAATCTTGAGCATCAATGGAAGGCCACTATGAGCTGATGTAGAGAACAAATCTAAAAAAAACCTTTTTTTTTTTGGATTTTAAGACGATAGAAACATAAATGTATATATATATATATATACAAATAAACGTAGTAATAGTACTCGTTACAAATCATCAGAAGCAAAAAGGCTTTCCAAGACTTTCTGCAGCTCACATTCCTGTGATTCCAAAATTCCACATCGAGTCGCAAATCCAGGACAAGCTCTTGAGTCGTTGAACCTCGGTGTTCCCATGGATCAAATGGCATAGATTTGGCAGTACATCAGCCAACCCTTTGGTTGGCATCAATCAAATCGGTGGGATGTTTTGTTTTGACGACGACCTTTCATGGCAAACCTTCCTCTCCGTAACCTGAAGGTCAAAACTGGTGGTCGTTTTCGAACTTTTCAGCCCTTTCAGCCATTGATTGACCTTCCGCACATATTGTATTCTTCGTCAAATGCTAGATCGGTGCCTCACCAGTTGCCCAGTGGGCCACCACACCGTCGCCACACAGCTCTTTCCTTAGTTGGGTTTCTAGGTACTGGAGAAGTTGTGGGAGATTGGAAATTGGGGACAATCCAAACAGATTCTAGGAGGAAATTTGCCTCAAGTGCCACTGGGTCGGGCTATGTCAGGTCAAACAAATCCTACTTTCACTTTCACCTTTCAGTATGCCGCTTCCGATGTGAAAAGCGAACAAATATGAGAGGTCTTAGGGTACCACAGTATGCTCATGGGGCACCACGGTATGTTCATAATACAGACCGGCGACCGGCACTGAAAGGCAGCAAAGGCAGCAACCAAATGAACTATCAAAAACATGCCGTGCAACATGTGCAAGATAAACATCATCAAGCGCATACTGTAAGTTCACTGCATCCGTGCATTATATCGGATGTTTTCTGCGCATTCATAGTTCATCCATGTTTTTGTGCAAACACAAGCATATATATATATATCTAATATTATATATATATATATGATTTACATGTCATACGATCACATATTATGCCTTTATCCACCGAACAAGAGTGCAGCTGAAATAACTTCACTGTTGACACTTCACCCTCTTGAAAACAAAGGCCTCCCATCCAACGATGTCCAAGCAGCGCCAACTCTTCTGCATTGTTGATGGCATCATTCACCCCTACCAACCGATGCCTCGAATAAGAAAATGATTCAAGTTTCAGTCGGCTTGTGGCTTGAAAGTTCGATGAACCATCATAATCAATGATGTAAAAACATTACATTGCACCCCCGTGTGGGTGCTGACCTTACACCCTGAACGGTGCACAGTAAATCTTGTGGTGACTAGCTGGCTAGCGGCTAGCTCTCATAGTCAAGGCAAATGATGCAATGGAGCTGATGCAGAGCTTCATAACAACAGATGCAAATGCATGCACCAAAAAGACACTTTCGGATAAGCATGGCGATTCTAAGTAACACAAAGCCCCATATACGTCCAATCAATAAAATTCCGTCACCCAAATAATCGTTAAATCACTCTTATCATGATACAAATGCACCAATTTGTTTTTCTTTAATCCTGGGCCCTCCGAACCAAGCATGAGCTTCCCTCAATTTGGCGTTACCACGACAAAGGTCGGCAAAAGGTGGGCCCTCGCTGGCTGCAATGGAGACCAAGGCCTGGCAAATCAAAAGGTACCCTCCAAACACTCCATGATATATGCACAGCTGTAAAAATATGGCAAAAATTGAAAGTAAAGAACAATGTCCATTGGTAATTGGAACAAATTGTTTTATCATTCAACCTAAAGACATGTTTGTATGTGAATGTTATGACACATATGCATTGTACAAACTATAGTGGAAATGTGCAATGTTTGTATGGGTGTGTTTTCTAGGTGACCCCCTGCAACTCGAATTCCTGGCTGGCCAACAATCTCCCATTTCCAGCTCCATTTACTCACCTGGCCATCACTGGAAGATTGCAGCAGCATCGAGGAGCCTGAACCCAACTTGTGTGAAGGAGAGATCCCAATTGCTTAATTGCTTGGACTGGAACAGCAATATTGGAAGCTGGATCTTAGGTCTGCATGTTTGGTCATAGAAAGTTGTTATTGGACATTTATGGAACCCATTTATATAGCCACTTGACAACCATCCCACCGTTCCTACCTCGGTAAACCTTGACTACATCATCCTCGCGCCACCAATTTAAGGCGCCCAAGGCCTGTCAACTGTGTGGGGTTTTCAGCCAAATCGTCCAGAAATTTGGAAAATTCCTGGCCCCAAATACTGCCCATATATAGAAGCAGCTTTACAACTGGATATTTAGTAGCAGTATAATACCAAAGTTTTGAGAGCGATAAATAAATGAGAATCCATGAGAATAATTGAAAATTCCTGTGTATGGATATAAGAATTCATGACTTATGACCTGATATTATGCAAGAGGCAATTTACCGGAGTTCCCACCCCACAGCTTGATGTGGACCGATAGCATCTCTTGCATAATAGCATCATTTTGCAGGGTGACACATCAGTAGAGTTGAACATATCTGAAGAACTATTCTAGTTGGTGGTTTCAACCCATCTGAAAATTCTTCATTCGTCAAATTGGATCATCTTTCCAGGTAGGGGTGAAAATAAACAATCATTTGAAAAAAAACGATCAATTTGTGATACCTCTAAGTTGCCTAAAACCTCTCAGTCGAAAGAAAAAACTGCTTTCGCCGAGGTGCTGCACGTGAGAGTCTGACAGTGAAGTTACGATACCTCAAAGCATTGACAGTTTGGAAAAAAACATGTGGGTATGGCCCGCTTCTCTTCACAAATGGTATGGCGTACCCAAAAAAAATGGTGAAGTTACGATATCCTCATACGACACCCATTGTCCTTCTTTACAATGCCTGCAGTCGTTTTCATATCATTTTTCATACAGTACTCAATTACCCAATCTCTTTTAGCATGGCTGGGATTACACCGGAAAAAGTTTCCCATGCAGATGTTTTTCATCTCCCCAGTTGCTAGGTATCCCCGCGCAGCATCAGCATCACCTTGGCGTTAATAAATGGTGAGAAAACACAACTGTGCGCCCAGAAAAAACCTAAAGCGGTGCTATTGTCTGTGTAGATATCTTTGGCGACCAGGACTTGTTTGGAAGAATTACACTGTACACAGCTTCAACAGAAAAACAACCAAATAACCAACAACATACACACGATAGCAACAGCAACACCAACAAACCACCGAGTGCGTCATGTTATTTTGTTAGCTCACTAGAAGTTCACAGGCCACTGCGAGGTACTGAATTGGGACTGATTGCTGAGCTGCCAACTTGTCAAATATCGTTCTTGAGGGACCTCAGTTGAAGCCATATGGATTGCTAAAGTGCTAAGCAGCATGGAGTTCTTTGTCCATGAGGCATGACAGAGTCGCTTGGTTGAGGTTTGTAGCATGCGCGATACATCCAACGCAATGTCATCCGAAACGCTATCTCTTTGCCGAAGCTTTGTATAAATACCGAGGTCCTCTGATGGCATCACACTGTGTGGTATTTCTAAGTCAAACATCTGTATCTATAATGTAGATATAAATTAGAACGTTCCCTGATATTCTTACTCACTCTATTTTGTCGCACTACCAAAGCAAGGAAGTGAGGTGATCTTCTGACAGTTCCAGTTAAACAAAAAAACAGATTATTTGCTCAGATGATGGAAGGTTGATACACATGATACACCATGATGACCAGCATATGTTTGATGTCCTATTTTTAAAAGATGTAATACCAGTAACCAGGAAATTGGCCACATGTAATCATGTCTGTGTGCGTCACATTGTTGCAGCACATCTGAGCGCTCAACATCAACATATTCATGGATTCGCGCCTTAGCAGTGCTGTCCAACGGTGGCCGAGGAACATCCGAAAGGTTTTCCAATGGTTTGATATTGCAACTCTCTGACCGCAGACTTTTGGTCCAAGCAAACCTGCAAGGTTGTGAAGAAATATGTAAAACATTGTATTCTAAAACCAATCTGTTCGTAGCTTTAGGATGATTTAGGCTTAGGTCATAAGCGTGATCTCACCATATCACACCTGCTCCCATAATATTCCAAGAAGATGTGCCACTTTGAGCAAAAAGTGCCCCTTGCTCCAGATGCGAATTGGAAAGATTCATAGCGAGTTGCATTCCCGTAAGAATCAATGCTTTCTGCGAACCATCTTACACTTACAACTTCTCAAAAATTGCAATTTAATCCGAGCACAATTAAAGCAGTCTCACAAGTCAATGTACTGAGACAAATGAATACAACTAAATTCGCACCTTCTCAATTGTCATCACCCTGATCGACATCAACATTTCAACCAAAGTGGCCAAGGCAATGATTTCGAAGAGGGAACCAATTGCACCTTAGGCGGTTTCACTGCTCCAAGACCAGTTGCTGTTGCTCCGTTTTTGTCACAAGGAGGTAAGGTGCAAGATCCATGTGGAGAAACAGGTTGTTCAAAACAATCAACTCTGAAGAACCATTTGCACATGAAAATGGACTATCACTAGTTCCTATTCCGCAACTGCTATAACTACTCGCCATGATAGGTGGGAATGCAGGATTTTCAGGCGATGTAACAATACAAATGTTTGCCTTCATGTCAACATCAACATCCTTCAAGACATCCAAATCCTCCGCAGTCCTTAAAAATGCCTCCCAACGCCCCAGGTCCAAGCACTGTCGATATTACTCTCGATGAGGTTTTGCATCAACAACAGGTTCGTAATACCTTGGTGGACCACTTTGGCGACCCAAACCTCCTGATGACCCTCACTGCACCCAAAAAAATGTCAATGCGGCGTCAATGAAATGTAGGCCACGTGAAAAAGAGGGGAGAGTGCTTGCATTCAACAAGCGAGAAGGTTTCAAACATGAAGCTCCAGTTCTGGGTCAACTTGTCATTTGGGTACTCAATGGAGCAAGAACAGAACCAATCATGTAGAGCTCTGCGTCATGAGGCATTTGAATCAATTATAGATGAGCAAGACATGGCTCATCTAACAAACAAGTCAAATCTTTACAAACACCATATTTTGGTGTTAGAGATCTTGATCCAAGATGCAAATACCTAGAGTCCCAGCACCTACCTTGTCTGGGTACAGCAAAGCAGCCTGGCGGGTGGCGGAGCACCAAATGGGTGAGCTGCATGGCATTGCAGCAAAGATGTGCATGGGATGATTTTGAGGGGCATATGGAATTCTCTAATAACTACAGTCAGTAAACTGATGTATAAAAAATGTTGGCAAAATGTTCTCCAAATAACCTTAGACAAATCTTTTTAATGCCCTACTCCGCTTCGAAAAAATCACACCGCTGAAGGGGGACGAGAATTCTACCCTTCCTCTGCTTATCATCACAAATCCTGTGGTTGTAGAACTGCAGAAAATGGTTACCTCCATCATTAAACTTGTTGTTCTTCAGATTGGAAAAAGAAGGTTGAGAGTGTTCCCCAAAGCCGCAAAAAGAATCAAAAGGGCCGATGTTGATGTTTTTTTCAAACTGACTGAAGAAATCACTTGGCATAAATGAAAATCCCACAACTGGAGCCACTCACGCCAAGGTGCCACATAGGTGGTGCTGGTTAGAAAGCTCCACCTAAGAATCCCCCAAAAGGGAGGACTTCGGATCTGTGCATCATGTGTGAATCACCTGAAACACTTAAATGCTAAAGGAAAATTAATGACTAAGATATGATCAGTAATAATATTCTCGCATATCAAGACCTTTTGGCTCCAAAAGAAATGGTTGACATTATGTATATGTATCATTATTTATCCACCAATCCACCCTGCGCTAGTGAGTGGCTTCAACAAAGCACACATGTGGCAAATTTCCCTGCATTTTTGCCAAAAGACAAGAATTGCACACGATTGCCCAACCAGCGTTTCAAGACATTGTTGCTCATCATGCAGACCTGCGTGAGCAGCAAACTATGTGACCCTCAGGGGGGTCCAGCGGCGTTCCCTTGGCAGTGATTCCTCAGGGTGCAACTTTCACACTAGGGGGCCCATGAACTAGGATCCAAATGTAACAACAAATCCAACCAAAACAAGGAAGGGCAATGCTTATCAGGCTTATCACCTTGAAGTGCCCCAACCTTCAGGGTCTTGTCCACTTGCACACACCTCAAATGCTCGGCAATCTGTTGGTTGTTTGAGCCTTCAACATTTGGGCGATTCTGCTAGGATACTTTATACTGTGACGCGCCAGGCGCGAGGCCAGACTGAACTGAAGGAGCAGGCTGAAAAAGCAAATGTCTGTTGAAGGTTTACCTTGCTGTAATAATTCATTAAGAACAGTTCTGTTTGGAGCAAACTGCAATGAGCAATCAAATCTTGCCTCTTGTCTTAAAATTGTAGTAATCATTTTAAACATCAGCGGCATGCCACATGATCACACTTGATCTCAACTTCAAAAACATCTTTAGTTTTATGATTATGGCTTCACTCTGGATGGAAGACGGGGACTCCATCCTTCATGGCCTGTCATAGCATTCCATGGCGTTCGATCCCCCAAATACAAGACCCCCACATCTCATCGGACAAGCGCTTCTCATCCGCATAAGCCCGGATCGCGGCCTGGTGATTTCACCATGGGAGGTTGATGAAACATATTGAAACATGATACAAATGGATACAAATGGCGCAAACATCATAATTTGGATTGTGGTTGGAGCACAGCATCAAGATCATCAAGGAAAAGGAGCCAAGTCAGCCAAATGACTAGCGCAACAAACCCAGGATCTTGAGTACAAATGGGCATCCTTGATACCATAAATTAAGACTAAATTGAAAACCTGGAATGGCATGTCAGAACATACATTTAAATATATCAACATATATATATATATATAATATATATGCACATCCAAACTTTTCTACATCAACACTTCCCACCACAACTAAGTCCCTAACGGTGCTGGACATGACGTCGGTGACTAATCCATTCATGTCCTCAGAGCTCAATGATTGGATGTGATACCTCCAGGGAACTAACATGTCCCACCTTGGGAAAAGGAAAATCATCTTCAAAAGTGACTTTTTGATGGGATATGTTAGTTCCCAGGAGGGTAAAATGCAAACACTGATGTATTTGGGTGGATCCTAATGTACAGTATCATTAAACATTAAACATCATGAACATATTATATCCATTGCAGAAGCTGTTGGTACTTGTTGTGCAAATTGTTTGATTGGGCGGTAAATGGAAGTGGACTTTTAAAATCTTTTAAATGGAATATAGGGATTGTGTACCTGCGCATGTTCAACAGATTCAATCCAAAACCAACCGTCGCAAACAATTCGTCGTTCATCAAGCGTTCCATTCCACTCAGGTGGCATGAAATCAGCCAAGGGACAGATTTGGCGGAAGCGAAGCAGTAGCGCATGGGCCTTGAATCCAGGTTGATGAAGCTAATAGTGTGGTTCTTGATGGTGATGGTCCGTATGACTTCTGCTCCCCTAATGATCCCCTAAGCTCACTTAAATCTTAGGAGACCTACCTTGGCCAAAAGAGAAATCAAAATGCTTGATCTTGAGACTCTCTGACAATTACTCTCTGTAATTCGCCCTTGATTATTTCCCTACCCCCAGATTCCCAGATGTCTTCAGAAGACTTTCCTTTGCTGCCACAGGACACTGAAGTGTTGCGATACCGCTCGTAGATGCACACAATGATGTAGTAGAGGGGCAGGGCCCTTAGTCACCACCAACATTCCCCGGTACTGTGAAAAAGAGTAGCACGTCTTGGACTCTTGTACCTTCGCCTGGAGAAAAAAAAACATCTTCAACCATCTTCCAGCAAAATGTCTGAATGAACCTACATGAAGCCAATTGAATTGAATATACGGCGTGGTATTCAGAAAATAGATTTCCCTTCTGGCAAGCTTGGGATTTCCTTGGACACCTTGGAAGCAATGTCTGCTGACCTGAGGTCTGTGCATTACCGTGATCATAGCAGGAACCATGGTGTGTACCTTGCTGGTTGGATCAGGCGACTTGGCTCATCATCATCATCATCATCATCATCATCATCATCATCATCATCATCATCATCATCATCGTCATCGTCATCGTCATCGTCATCGTCATCGTCATCGTCATCGTCATCATCATCATCATCATCATCATCATCATCATCATCATCATCATCATCATCATCATCATCCCACGCTTCACTTACGCTCATAGTCGTTCTTAAATGCGTTTAGCGATTCTGCTCGCTGTTATTATACTGGTATGTAATACACAAGAAAAACCGAAACCCAGCGAATTCTGCTACAGTGTTGCTTTTGCTTCTGCATCTTCCATTTTGCAACATCAACATCTGTCCTCAGCAGGCCCTTGTCGTCCAAGTGGCATAGACCAAAGGAACCACGGTGCCGTAGATCACTGTGAGGGTCAGAATAGTCTTGGCATAGAGCGACATGTCCACACTGGCCCTCAGTGTCATGACTTTATCAACTCCCATTGGTTTGGGGGAATGATTATCACACTGACCTGCCAACAACGGGAGCTGATTGTTCATCAATGGGCCTATCTAGTAACTAGTGATTAGTGACAAAGAGGCACGATTTTTATGATGATAAATGATGGTGACAACAATCATCATGCGGATGACAAATGTAAAGAAAAGTCATGGCTCGAAGTACATGGTCTGGTGTACACCGATGGTATTATTGATGCAAGATCGTGGATAGTAACTTGGATATACTTGAAAAGGCTTCTCCGCGAAATCGCCCGAATCTCCAAAGAAGGTGTATACTGTATCTATCCAGAAGCAATGGTATATCCGTAAATTGCTCAAAAAATGGCAGCTGGTTTTCGGTTTCATCACCATTTTGTGTCGAACACCCACATCTTCTTCTCCGTGGCCGAGAAGCAAATCTCCTACCAAACGACTCATGATTCGACCCACCGGTTGCTTGTCCTCGAAAAGATCGGATTGATGTGTGGCATTACATGTGGGGAGTCGGAAGGGCTAAAGATCAAAATGGCCCGGCACTGTTTGATGCGCGTGCTGCCAGTGTCATGTTTGAAGTTGGGTGCTTGCCAGCGCTGAGTCAAAACAAATATTGTCGAAATCTGATGAAATTGAATAAAATTGGCACACGGGTTCATGTTACTGGTACATCATACGTGTGTTGAAGTGTTGAAAAACACGATTGCACGTTGCCAAAGAAGAGCTTGGCTGCAGTACG
Organism: Breviolum minutum Mf 1.05b.01; assembly: GCA_000507305.1. Taxonomy (NCBI): domain Eukaryota; class Dinophyceae; order Suessiales; family Symbiodiniaceae; genus Breviolum; species Breviolum minutum. Next base: position 219,930 of record DF239137.1, read on the forward strand.
AATCTGAGAAAAAAAAACGCACGGATACATGTACAGCACAAATAGCAAATAAGACTGTTGCCATTCAGTTTCCACGCGGTCAAAATTGCGCTTCCTTCGCTTGCCTTCTTTTTCACGCAATCTGCAACCGAGCATCAAAGAAACGATCCACAGGTGCTCGAAGCAACCTTGCCACGCGCCACAGGCAGCTACTATACATTTAAGTGAGTAGTTTCCGATTATAAATCATTTCCTGTTCCTTGCACCCTTGCACCCTCCCAGTACACAATAGAAGCGCCGCGTGGTTAGTCAATGTCAATGCATGGCTCCGCGCTGAAGACGGAAGGATTTCTTCTCTGGGGCCAACTCCATGTTGCAAGCTTGCTCCATTCTGCCGGTTCATCCTCACCCTTCCAGAGTTCGAAATCGGACACTGAAGTGACAGGTCAATATGACCCATGTGCACATGTACATGACCTAGTGACCTGGTTCATGTAATACTTATAGAAGGTGAGAGTACATGTCTAAGACATCAAAAGACCAAGATTGCGCAGAGTTGGCGGACAAGTTGAGCGAAAAGGGCCCTCTAAACAAATGAGTTCATTGGCCAAGGGATGCAAATAAGATTAAATGAGTGGGGAACTATGTTGAGACTAGACAGTACCACACATTCGTCTGGCATTACCATAGTCTACCATACTCATAATAGGTCAGAATCTGCCACTGGAGTGGCAACCAGGCAATTCAGAATATAATCGAAACTGTATTTAAGCGTGCGCTTAATGAGAGAGACGAAGGCAATCAACAATAAATAGGCTATAATTCATATATCATCATATATCATCTATATCATATGTATTTCACATGTATAATGCAAAACTGTATCAGTTTTTCATCTTGAGGTCTGGTTTCCATCATGAGAAATCCCTCTGAGCGCTCAAGACTACCATGCCACTGCATAGTGGTGACCCCCAATGGGAACTTCAGTGGAATGTCAGCAACAAAAACTTCCCACATGGGCGGCGCCTGAAACGGAATATACCTCAAACCAAACCACTTGCGAAGTATCTGGGGTTTGGGGGTCACCATCATCCTAGAGCATAGCTGGAGGAATCTGCTTTGAAGACTCCCCGCCAAAAAAGAATTGCCATTGTAATTTGATGGTAATTTGAATCATTCTTTTCTCAACCACCGGCTGAAGCAAATTGACTAGTCTCATTAAACTGAAACTCATCTCTCAGCAAAGTATGGCACAATGTGGTCGTAGGAGACCACGTATATATGGTGAAACGGATGCGTGTGTGACCTTCAATCTTTCGACTAGGCGGCCATCTCATAGCTGGGAGGGTCCGCCCAAAACGTCCTTGGCTTCAGTCGTAGTGCAGCATCTCCTTATCATGATGCAGGCTGCACCCAACTTGAGGAAATAACCTTGAATGAACATGATTGAACCATCCTCAAAGACATGAACGAATGCTTACACGCATGGTCAAGCGGCAATATAAGGTGGACTAAACGCTTTTACAAATGTATGGTTGATGGCTATGGTCTCATGGACATTGAGGAAAATGCAACGCCAGCCCCTCTATACTCCGCAACAAAAATCAATTTAACATCAACATAAACAAGCATGCAACATCCACACATCAACAGCAAATCACCACAGCGACTACGACCAAATAGCCAGTTGACAAATCTTTATGATCATGTATGTGCACTTTAGGAATAAATCACCACTGAAAAATCCATTTATTCCACCAAGTCTCAATTTCAAAAGAACCCTCTGCCTCTTGCATCCAAGTCAAAAGCATTGATCCTTCACCTTTCTTGCCGTTCACACTCCTCGTGACGCACCAAAACACACGGTCTTGTTGAAAGGATGGTTGGGTGAGATAAGTGTTTGCGTTTTTCGCATATCACTACAGTACTTGTTCAGGCCAGTAATCTATTTTGGGGACCTGAACTTCCAGCAAATTTTAATAGGAGCGAAGGGCTCAAAACAAACCATTTGCAGTTTCAGTCAACGAGGTCGTCAAAGTTTGGGTGCAAATTCCACCCAACTGATTTCGTTTGCATATTCAAAAGCTTCTGGATGTTTCAGCCATGGTTTCCTTCCACAAACTGGTTGCATCAACTTTGATTTTTGCCCGGAACTTGATGGAACCATTGAATGGATGGTACATGGTACCAACAAGAAAAAACATATCTCATCTTCACTTACACAAGAAGGAAGGGCCTCGGCCTGCTCGTTCCATTCATAGTAAGTACATGTGACAGGATCTCATGTATCTCATGGTCAATCACGTACAGTAATATTAATATATGATTTAGATAATAGAGAGAGAGAGAGAGACAAACATCTTGATAAAACTTGCTAGCTGTATGTATTTGCATGCAAAGTGCAATACGTGCAAGTGAGTGCAATACATACTCCAAAGTGAGGACATTTGATAGAAAAACCACCGAATTCCGTGGAAGATATTTCACGTGATGTAAGAATTTCGATATTGCACTGTCGATCTGTATACTTATACTGCAGAAGATCTAAAACGCACTGCTGATCTATTCTAAAACATCCTACAAGTGCTGCGTAGGGATAGGGGTAGTATGTAAAGCAGCCACAGCAGCAGCGTGAGGATGAAATCTCAGCATCAATCTGTCGACAATGACACTGCCATATCTAGCTAAGATAGTCCAACCCCGGCAACACCCATCAACCACAAAACAAAAATAGCAGACCAACCATGACCAACCACATCAACCACATTGCTAGAGCCGCAAATTGTGCCATTCAATCACTACCATGATATTTCAAACATCCTTGGCGATAGACATAATGATACAATGGTGATATCATAAGAATATTGGTCAAAATCAGTGAGCTGGCTATGGCTGAAGCTGGCAATGCAGGCTTGTAAGCAGGTCCTGGGGAAGATTGAGTTAACACTTCAACGACGTTGGTGGAGTTCAATTCCTACCTGGACCACCCTTTGGTACAGAAAAAAGTGTTCAAAGGTTGTTTTGGTACAGAATCTGGGTGAATGGTACGCTTTTTTGTTGAGCACTATGAAACGGACACTTTTTTTTTGGGAACCTTGTTTTGGAAGGTTTTTACTGTTTTGCATGAAAGAGTTCAATATAGGTATGATCATGCTAGTTTTTAACTTACAGCTGGTGTTGGGCTCAAAGCAGCCCCGAAAGTGTGCCTAACACGTCTTCACTGGAAGGTGGGCGTATGGAATGGCCATGCATTTTCTGGAGTCATTGGAATTTTGGATTTTTGTTTGGTTTCGATCATGCATGGAGACAAAGCTAGCGTGATGTTTGCTAGGTGCCCCACCTTTTTTCGGAGGAAAAGGCTTGGCACATGGTGCATGGCGATGTCACGCCAGTGAACTGCTTGGTATAGCATGCAGGTGGTGTGATATATTGTGGCAAACACAAGTGCCCCTGGCTGGGTGGGCGACATGTGCACGTGTGTGCGCGTGTGTGTTTGCATGCACGACATGGCATGACCACATTCATGTCATCACCATGCATGACCATCTGCACTCATGAACATGCATATCCAATTTTGATGATATGTGGTCAAAAACCTGACCTTGGGTCAGTGACCATACATGCATGCCACGTTCCTGGCACGCATGACCACACATGGCCTTACCATGCATGATTGCCCATTGACGACCCTTTTTCATACATGTTCACTCATTGCCTTGAGGACTACTTTCATGCATCGAGTTGAAATTCATGCATGTTGTCATGGAATGAAAGTTTGCATGCATATTGTCATATGGGTCGTTGGAATGTTGGTACCTGTAGCACATGGATGTGGCGACATGTGCAGGAAAAATCAATGTTGATCCTGCACAGAGTGACAAAAAAGTCTTCTCACGAATGCCAATGGGTGATACGTGGGATGATGCTGAGTCAGCATTTTTTTTATAATTCTTCGGGTGCGAAAATACCTGATAGTTGGTACAGTTGCATGAAAGAGTTTTTACGTGATTTGCTTACTGCATGGCCGCAGATGAATCTGTAGTGACAGATCGCATTCATGTCCGTAGCAGCGCCATGTAGGTTTACCAATATGTACAGCTGCTATAAATTTGGAGCTGCAATGACCTGATCGCAGGTTATGTGGAAAATTCAAAACCGCAAACGGGCGCAAAAAAAACGCAAAACGGACGCAAAAAACCGCAAACGGGCGCAATTTGAAAAAGTGTTTG
>DF239137.1:226505-304005 GCA_000507305.1 Breviolum minutum Mf 1.05b.01
CAGTTTTTCAGTTTTGCTTACGGAAGTATTCCGGAACATACCACATTTTTTAGTCGTGCAGTGTATGTCATATATTTTTATATATGAGCTAGATATGTGACCCCCCGAACGAAGCTTACCAAATCTAGAGGTCAAAATGTGCCTGAAACACTGTAAAAACCAATGTTTTTTTGAAAAATGTAGGTTTTTGGGGGGGGGCCACCATATATATATATATATATATTGAAAATACATTTACTTGACATATAAATTATATATATATACCATACCAGTACCTGCTTAAATTGCGCAAATTCCTGTATGAATTCTTTCCTTTACCTTCTGCAGTCCTAAATGCACTTACATATAGCAAATGAAATTAAAATGAGATACAACATGTATCTATCTAAATAATTATATATAATATATATATATACATGATCTCATTGCATTCGTAATTGACATTAATTATCCACCCACTCCATGGCCATTTCACTCGTTTCAGTTCCAAGTTTCCATTACCTCCTTGCCTTTGGGCGGTGCTTCCTTATGATTGAAGGACACCAGTCGGTCATAGGGGCGGATCGCACCTTGATCTGAGGCGCAGGGAGGTGGAATCCGTTCATCCTATAGCACCCATCCAGCAGGATTGGAATGTCTTGATGGGCCCTCCCGAAATTCCTTGGCAACAACCTCAAAAATCCCATGAAATCCCCAAGTGTGTGGTCAAAAAGGGTGGGCCCACCCACCCTGACAGCCACATTGGGTGTCAAACCATTCTGGCAATCGATACGAGTTGGATCCCATAATTTGACAAAGCTCCCAGGAGTTTCCTATATCAAATCAACTACGTTTTTTTTCTCCCTCGCTGTTCACCTACTCTTCCGGACCACTTTTCCCATTTAACCCCCAACCAATCAGCTCATGCTGCCCCAGATGCGATCTGAATCGCCTGTGAGTTGGAGTTTCTTGTTCCACTCTCCGACCAAACTGCTGTCTTCAATAGAGTTGACCATACACACCTGCACCAGCTGCCAAGTCAGCAACGAGGTAACTATGTTTTTAATGACCATAGGAAGTAGCCATTAATTAATGTGAGCAAAACGGCATGAATGTGGTCTTTCGGTCAAATGGCCGGCCTATAGATACTAAAAAATCCCAACATTAGGAGGGCTTAGTAAGCATCTGTCTGCACCCTGATGGACGAAAAAATCACACACTGAAGATCTCTATGTTCCCCGCCCACACCTCAGTCCCACCGGCATTTTTCAAGAAAAAAATGCTCTAAATATCATAGCTGCTAGAGTTGTACTACCTTCCTTTGAAACCTTCATCCTTCATCCTTTGATTCACCCATTTACCCCAAGACAGCGAAACGTGCCTTTCCAGCAGCCGACACATCCAGTCCATAGGGACTCTTAGGATCTGTACGGATCAAATCCTAGGAGGATCAACTTCTGGTTGTTCCAGAAGGGAGTTCGGAAAATGTGTTGATGAGTGGATCCCAATACAAACATGTTCAAATGTTCGACTCAATGATATATAAATAGCCATAATGAACAAATACTGTAAATGTCTTGTTCAGTTTTTGTAGACACAAGCTTGGCCTGTTGCCTGAGCACAGATTCTGAACTTGAGATGACACTGCATGCAGACATTTCAGGGATGCTCAACTCAACGTTGATGATTTGAGCCCACCCACCAAATCAATCCAGGCTTCAGCAAGCACTTAATGTCACATCTTCTGCACACAAGAAGGTTTTTTTCTCATTGCTTCACTTGTGCCACAGTGAGGATATACCCCAAAAAAACGAATATAAAATAAATAATCTTTTCCTAAATTTTGCAAAATAATAGTACGAGCTCATGTTTTTCTATCATTTATATTTCCCTCACTTTTCAAATTGTTCCAATGAATTTCCAACTCCAAGGTTCCACCTGAAAGGTCTTCCCCAGGCTCACCGGGCTCCGCAGCACCGGGTGCTGCACCTCGGGTTCCACGGCTTCGCGATCCACCAGAGCTCCGTGCGTGGGAACTGTGAAGTCTTCACCGTGCTCCGTGCAGCAACACAACATGGCGTGCCGTTTGGCCAAGGTTCGTTGTAGAAGATCCCAATGGGGTTTGTTTGGTTACGTTTTGGTTTTGGGTGAATGGATGGTGTTTTGGGTGAACAGAACAGGGAGAAAGGGGGTTTGTTCTCAAATTTATTTGAAGGGGATGGAGGGTGAAAGAGTAACAACATGTAACGTAGACAGATCTTTTGCAATCTGTTTGGATGGTTTGCTTGGATGGTTTGTGCTTGGAATATGTTGGAATCTTCAGTTTGGCAAAGAATGATGGAACGGCGGGACCATGAAAAAATGATGAACAATGGACACATACGCAACGGTGAACAGTCAATTGGTATATTAATATGAACCTCCCTATGTATCAACATGTATCAACCAGCAACTACAGTGACACCCAAAATCAGTCGTGTGTTGTCAAAGTTCAATGCTTGGGCAATATCACGCGATTGGGCCAAAATGTGGCTTCGTCTTGAGCGGTCAAGTGACAACCTACAGCATCATCTTCAAATTGGAAGCAGTGTGAGTGAAAAGTAAGGTATCCAAAGGCCACTGTAACAATATAACAATATTGTAACTAGTAAGACCATGTGCAAATGCATGCTGACACGGAAACTCTGAACCTTCAAAAGAGCACATCTTTTCCATCAACCAAGGACCAAGAGTACATAGAGTACTGTTTTGGCGGATCACTTGCTATGTCCTCATGCCGGAAGTAATGGGTAAGAAAAAAAACTAGACACTGGATAGTCATAGCTGTCTCCGTTCCTAGGCGCTCAACTTACAACTATTTGCAACTATAGGTATGTACATGGCCCAAGTTTCTATACCAATCTCGATGAATCCCGATAGACAAATCGGACATGAGAATCTTGTGACTTGCAAGACCTTGGACTGAATTGCACATCCTCTGTATGATTTCTGTGGCTAATCTACTAACCGCTCCAGCATTTTCTATGTGGGAACCAAGATACTTGATACCTGATTGGAACCAAACCTCTCAAACAAGCACAGTGTATATGCTTACATGCTACCATGCTATATACCACCACATGCTGGTCATCGCTTTAATGCCGGAAAGCACCTAAGACATAAAATCTACCTGCCGGAAGCTGAAAAAACGCCCCATGTCCACAAAGCAGCCACAATTTCTGAAAAAAAACAATGCAGCATAGTGCAGTCCTGTCAGCTGAAACCTTGCCTCTCTGACAGCTATTGAAACGTGGGCAATGGGCTGAATTGGGATTCGATGGATAAACAAATTGGAGTTGCTGAGATCGATTCGAAGACAAACGGTGGATCTCGTCTTTTGGCACGAATGAAACATGAAATTCCACATGGAGTGATCGGCAAACAAATCAGTCATCTCTGGACAGTTACTTTGGTTTTAAGCTTCCGCTTGGGATCCTAAGATGAACCGGCCACGGCCGATGCTTCAAGTTCTTTAAACTTTTACTTGGTACACGTTTTAGAATCATAGAAGACGATTTCGTATTTAATATCATTTCATCTTGGGACCAGATTGATCAAGAGGAATTGTCTTGAGTGAAAATATCATTGAATAGATACAGCCACACTTTACGGAAGCTATCTTGGCGTTTCAGTTGACTCGACGCGGCGGGTCCGGAACATGTTTCATGTCCTGGATCTCGCAGTACTGAAAGCAATGTTGCTGTTGCAGAATCAAGGGTGTTTTGAAAAGATACCAGCAGTAAAATTCACAACTGTTCCCTTCTCAACTTATATAGCCTTTTGCAGTATATTTCTCACTTCCATTTTTTTAAAGACATCCTGCCACATCCCCTTGTTCCTGAGCAAAAGCAACCTCAGCATGTTCATGCAGCCGTGCATAGCCACTAAGCTGCTATGAATCTTCGTCGTCCGAAGCCCTGCTATGCAAAGCTCACATATGTGTATGATGTCTTTCTCTGGCAATTCTCTATCACGAGGACCTTTACATCATGTCACGTTGCTGCCTCCGGGTCAGTATTCAAAGAAGATATTATACATGGTGGTTAGCAAAAATGTTGAGTCAAGTCCGCAAAGGCTTCCTTTCGTTATAGTTTTTCTCACGGATTTGGGGATATCAAGATATCTTTCCAAAAAGTTATCAACATTCTAGAAGACATATATTTCTACCTCAGTCCTTGTCATTACGGGAAGTCTTGACGAGCTACAAGTGCCATTTTTCCCGTCCAAGTGACGAAGTACTTCAAATTCTTGCCCCTGCCAGAAGCTTTAACACTTCGATCTAAGTTTACCTATCACATGCATGCAGCTGGCTAGGTTGGCAAACAATTAATGTCCAGCATCTCAGTATCCAGAACGTCTGAAAGGACCGGAAAAATACGGCTTCCATTAGCTGCAGCCCTCATCAAGGCAACAACTACTTTTCTGGGGCGGGAATGCTAGAGAAGGCTAGGCCATGATGTCTCTCGAGTGACACAGAGTGAGCATATAGGGGCCATTGGAGCATTACAACCCCTCACAACTGGGAAAGAACAATCCTAGATGATCCTAGATGTATGTTCAAAATACAGGTGATCCGCTGAGAAACACAAAAAAAGAGTGCAAATGGCATGCTTTGCCCTTTTTGTTCATTCAACCTTGTTTGAGCCTCCCATTCTCAAAGACTCCTTTATAATACCAAGTTCAATCAATTGTCACCTGAGACACAGGAAGTTGCAAATATACTTTGCATCTCATTATCCACCTCCTCTGGTTCCTCAGGTTGAGGAACCGCGGAGGGTCAGAATTGCCGCCACAGCGGCAAAAATACACCACGCCCTTAGATGGGCAGCCGGACAAGGCATGCCAAACACCCTAAAGCATGAATGTCCCCTGAATGTTTTGGTTGGGTAAATAAGGGCAAACCTGAAGTCTTGGGAGGGCCCTTGATTACCAAATTGCAGGTCCAAGAAACAGAGTTGGAATCCAACCCGCTTTTGGCGCCTGTTGTCCTGGGTTTTTCTAGACACAAAAATTCATCCCGCAGATCTGTTAGGACTGGAAGTTACAAATCTGAATGAGGCTGTGGATCAGTTGCCCTCCAACCATTAGTTCATGGAAGTTGCATTGGTTGTGAGGTTGCTGGATCTCCCCCAGTGATTGGTAGATTGCATATGTTTTCGCCCACACGAAAGATCATCAATGGAAGAATAGACCACACATAACCACACTAAACCCCACATGACAAGCAAACTGTAGAAAACCACAAATAAGCATTAAGCATGCACTAGAGCTCAGATTCCTCGATAAAGACTTGTTCAAACATCAACCGTTCGTGCCGTTTCCAACCCGCCCGTCGTTTCACAATAAAACCCTACACGGGAAGAGTCCAATAACCGTGCCGATCGCATTGAGGATCCATATTGCCAGAGTCACCAATACACCTGCCCGAAAACTCTGGTGCTTGGCTCTCAAATCTCTCAATCTGGCAAGCAGCTTTGGCAAAACATAAAGACTCAGCAAGGAATCCAGTGCATTTAACTTTGTGATCAAAAACTGTCAAAAGGATTCAGAAACTTCAGGGGGAAAAATAAAAACTACAAAAAACATCTTGTAAATTTGTACCCCACATCCAAAACTGTGCCCAAACTTGGGATACAGTATTTCCCGAGCCAAGATACTAGGAAGGTAGTCACAGCTCCATCGTGACGCGAAGCGACTGCCTTAGATCCCTTCCAAGGAGACCCATAGGAGACCTATAGGAAACCCATGGATTTGCGCATTGCCATGGATACTGTATGTTACTCCTGTTAGGTCAACTTCATAGGAAATCATACAAGTGGGGTGTAGGCACAGCATCCACCACAGCTGAAATTGGATACATTGAACGCCAAGAAGCATGCAATCAAACCTCTTTCTTGCAATGGATATACCGATATACCCTTACGAATGTGTCAAAACAAGCAGTGGCACACATACACACTGTTGCATTCATATGCACACTATACATATATATATATAGTGCATTAGTTCATTATCTGTTTATGTGGATGCCTGTCCTTGTCTGTAATTCCCCTTTGTGTGTGTGTGTGGGTGGGGGGACACAGTATATACAAGCTGTCTTAAGGAAAAAATTTTGAGAATCATGTAAAGTTAACAGCAGGGGGCCAATCCTCTTGTTACTGGTGATTGGCCAAGGAAGAGGCTAGTGACAAGAGCTGAAAACGTACCTGCTGACAGTTCCTGGGTGCTAGCATGCGCAGCTGGAATGTCAAACAAATTAACGAATAGAATCAGAATAAAACAAGAAGAATGACAGGAAACCTTTGAGGTGAATTGACTAACCTTAGGTGAAATTGACCAATCCTAGGTGAAATTGACCAATCTTAGGTGAAATTGACTAATTTGACAAGGTTCAAGGTTCAAGGTTCTGCCTACTTTTTGTAGGTTCCCCTTGCTATGTCCGCAGCTGACATAGAAGGGTTACCCTCTTACCCCACCGAAGAAGGTAGCGGAAGGGGCATCACCTTATTAACCTCACCGATGTCTTGTACCTTGCCCTTTGTGGCTTTTCCAGTGTGTGTCTTCCATTTCGACCGGTTCCTTCAACAGGGAAAACCGGTGTCAGGCAGGTTCCCAAAAAATACACAAACACTGACAGTTGCACCCCAAGCCGCCGCCATTGCTAGCATTACGTCTCGTAAACTCAGCTTGGCAACTCCAACCAATCACCAAGCGGCTCAAGTGCAATATGAGCTTGGCCAAGCAAAATACGTATAGAGCCGCATATGCCAAGCCAGAAGACAGAGCCTCAGAAACACGTCTTCATCTTGGAGCCATGCAAACCTTTCAATGGAATGACATTCTTTGGAAATCTATATAAGAATTGAACTTAATCCTTGGACCTGTTAATGCTAATGGTGACTCTCTGCCGGGCGCTGTCAAACCTGTATGGTTCTTTGCCTGGGAACATCCATACAGCGAAGTGAGACCACTAGAACGTTTTTCAACCTAGCACCTATACAGGAATACCGGCGTCTCTGAAGTTTGTTATCAGATTTCGTTGAAAGCAGCTTGCATATAATCAGCAAATGTTTGCATACCAAGCCATGCACCATGTTGCTTCTCATCTGGATGTGGACATTCTTTCGCACCGCCCGGGGCAAAAAAATGCCAGAAGCTCCCGCCGAGAGACGAAGAGAAGAATGAACTGCCAAGAAGCGCCTTCGGCCCAGAATTGGAGACAAACCTCAAAGGGATCAACACATAGAAAGAACATGGTTCAATCCCAAATCATCCACAAGCATCATATACACTCTGACTTTAATCAACGCATCATCACGAGAATTCAATAGAATTCATACATCACAATGACATCCTTCTACATTAACGATCTTGCGTTTTCATTTGTGTTCATTCAAACAAACATTGCCAATAGTCTAACAGTAGTTGCCACCGTCATCATTACATCGCCATCACCATCCTGATCAGATCATGATTGATGATCATCATTTACTATCATCATCATTGTGATCGGGTCTGCCGTCGTCATATCTCCTCGTCACTATCGATCATCGTCAGTGCCAGCATCGCCGCTATCATCATCGCCCTCATCATGGTTGCCATCATCGTCTTGATCAAAAGCTGAAAGTGCTCTCTTACCGACTCTCACCGTTGATCATGAAAAAAGAAGCAAAATGGCACTTGAGCATGATTCAGATCCAAACAACGACCAGGACCACAACCACAGCTACCAGCTACCAGCTACCAGCTACCAGCTACCAGCTACCAGCTACCAGCTACCAGCTACCAGCTACCAGCTACAACAACAACAACAACAACAACAACAACAACAACAACAACAACACGACTACTACTACCACTACCATTACCATCACCACTGCCACTACCACTACAACTTCAACTACTACAACTGCTACTGCTGCTACTGCTACTGTTTCTGACGCCACCACCACACCCACCACTGCCACAGCGACGACTACTACGGCTACGACTGATGACTGCTACTGCTACTATATCTGGATGGTACAGTATTTGTTGCTCACCATTGGTTGCTTGCTACTAGCTTCTGAAAAACTTGCAAAAGCTGCTGCTCCAACTGCAACGGCAATGACATTGAGAACACATCGTCACGGGCCACACTAGTTCATCTTCAGCACAATGGGCAATTGAGGACCTTCTTGGGTTGTGATAGTGTACCACTATGCCATTGATGAAAATTTGCCATAGTTGGCCTATATCATCTCTAGAGATCTTTACTGCAGGCTCTAGACATTAAAATCTTACACCGTCCTCACCGTGGTCATCATTATCGGGATGATTGAGAAGTATGAATGCAATAGATCCAAAGAAAAGCAAGGCCTGCCCTCAAACTGAAGTTTCCCAAAACTGATTGAATATTCAAAGAGGAAAGCCGTGAAGCATCGTCTGACATCATGCACTTTGAGTTTGCCTGAACCTCTCAGGGACCGGCTTGATTTTGATAGCTTATTCCAGATAAGCACATCAGCACAACGTATCCAGTTTGAAAGCCTGCACTTTTCAAGAGCGTGACTGCGTAGATGGGATGGTGTCAGCATAGCAAAATAAACCAAAGCATAGCGTTTAAGAATGTAGTGTGCAGCATGCACATATCAAATATTCATAAATATTCCAGAACGTTAATGTTATATGAGTATATATGAGTGTTATATGGCTATGTGCGTTTCGAAAACGTGTTCACGGATTCAAGAATGTTCAGGAAAAAACTTGCCACTAGCAACATAGTGATTTGCACCAACCCTAACGGATTCAACATTGGCAGCTCCCACAAGAATGGACCGTGGGGACCCAGGGCTGGTAGAAAACCTCCAGCCGCCTTAATTGCTAAGCAAAAAATCAACCAGTAAACACCTGGCAAAACCACCATGAAAGCCGGATCCTGGTCGTCTTTATTTGGTCAAGTCTTGCAACATGTAAGTATTTTGATATTCTGTGTGATTTTCCCGGCAAAGTTTGTTTATCGTCTCGAGACTGGTTGGCGGGATGGCGATCCCATTGAACGGTGGCCTGTGGCGTTGATACTGGGTGCCAGTTCTTCTCGCAAGGGCCCGCGTACGAAATTGGTAAAGCACTGCGTACTACCTCAGCACCCCCAGAAGTACTCCCGGTGTCCCCCGAAAACAACGACAATCGTCTACGGGAGTGGGATGACACAAAGAATGTCCCAATTCCCCCCAGATCCGCAGAAGCAGAACTCATGTTTTGCCCAGAAGCCGTACCATCTAGCAATGGACGACATTACAAACTCACGGTCAAAAGCCTGAGTAGCTGAGCTGGTCTGGAAATGCCTGGAATACGCTTGAAATATGGACAACAACAACAACAACAACAACAACAACAAGAAGACACACAAGCACATATGAATCAGAACGAATCAACATCTTTGGAAATGAACATGGTGTATATACAATCTGCTGACTCCATCAGCTATTCTCAAGGTCAAAGGCTAAAATTTGCAAAAAAAAGTCTTGAAAAAATGGGGCCCAAAAGTTTCCTGCCCAAAAAAACAGAAGCAAAAACGGCTAAGTCGTTAAAGGCTGTCTGAAAGGAACGTTGGCGCAGCTGGCATTTTGGATGTCAAAGCTCTGGAGGTCCGACATGAGCTGGAGCCCTGATGTGGATAATCGGATAGATTCTGATAGGATGCAAAAAGGGCACTTAATCAATTGGTGATGATTTAATAAAAATACGTATTTATATATATATATATTTATATTTATGATTTTTTGAATATGTACATATGACATGATGTGTATATACATATATATTGGTGGTATCCCCGGCCCACTAACAGTGGAAAGTGAAGGTTTATAGGGGGCCCTTCATAAAAATGAACAGATTATTAACTCGACTCGCGGCAACTGAATGCACCCAAGGTTCCATTGTTACCTCAGGGGATACTGTTCAAACAAACAGCCCAATCATTGGCCGATTTGCCAGAATTGGGTAAAGACTGGATGAACGAAGCCAAACTAAACAAAGCTTGGTCACCCAAAAACATTCTACCGCCCTTAAACCTTCCGTAGGGGAAGCGGGCTCCTGAGAAAGTTGCCTTCCTTGGTTGGAAGATGCAACCAGGAGGCGCCACACAAAGACCAATTTTCTTGTACTCTCTCAAGCAATGTCTTAGCCAACCCGGAATCAGCAGAAAGTTACCAGCAGTATTCTGATTGATCTGGGGTGGAATGATTCTGCACTGCTTGAAAAAAATGTATGCGACCTCATATATGCTAAGATATGCCTCTGGATCTTGTCTCCATCTCAAGCTTTGAAAGAAAGTCAAAGAACAATGCCACAAATCATTCGAGAATTTCCAATGTCTGGGTGGAGGGATAGTCCGTTGATCCATCTGCCATTGATAGACCGTTTGTTGCAAGCCCCAATCCCATTTTGGAAACCGGTTTCTCAAATCATCCGTACTGTCAAATTGCTCTTTTGGTTCACCATTTTCATCGTCAATCTGGTTAGATTCATGTTTGACCTCGGCCAGGATTTTTGTGAGTTTTGTGAGCCACTGTCTTCTAATCGTCAAGTGAGTCCGAACTGCCTCAGAAAATCCCGGTTGAACAGGTGAGTTTTGCCGAGCTACCCGTTTTGCCTCACGATCAGCAATGAGATTCATGATTTGGTCGAAGGAGGCCTCATGCCAAGATCTTGAATCAATCTGATGAGCTCTGACCCACCTAAACTGAATTCTGTCACGTCCTCCACATTGAAAAATGTGCTCCCAAATTGTTCTGTACGCAAGATTGTCAGGTATCCGTTCCTCAGACTGTAGCCTCTGGAAAGTCCGAACAACAGATTTACAATCAGTACAGATTACCAAGGAACCTGTAGTCATCCGAACCGCAGCTTGAACAGCAATGAGTTCAGCTTTAAAGCTACACCCCCAACAATCCTTCCATCCTGCAGAAAAAAGGACTTCACCACTTTGAGAAATAACCGCCGACCTTAATGTCCTTGCAAAAGTCAAAGATGCATTAATAGCAGATCCATCTGTCCAAACAACCTGATGCTCATCAAAAACAGCAGTAGGCATAGTTGGCCCAGTATCGTTCTGCATAGCATGTAAGATGTGCAAAGGAACTTCGTAAATGCCGTGGGTGTCCCAATGAGGTTGTGGTCGTCCAAAGGAGAGAGGGTTTTACCAATTCGTCGTTGGATTTCTTCACAGTCTTTCGCCAAATGTTGAATGTTCTCGTGAGAAAAACCACAGAACCTGCACTTGGGATGATCAATCAAACCAGATTGATACAGCCGGTTTCCCGTAGGTGTCGCCCCAAGAAGCGGTGGAAGTAGAAGAGCTTCATCCAACTTCAGAACCTTTCGATGCCATGGCTTATCCCATTCCCGGCCCAGGGGGTTGAGATCAGGGTCAAGAACACCGGAGCGAGAGGTAGACAGGTCATGACGGATTGAAGTGATGGCTTGATGGTAGAGTGATTGTCGAGAAGCCACTCTGATGAGACGACGAAGAGACCGAGATGTAAAATCCAGAAAGGATGTGACGGGAAAGTCCAAAAACTGAAGGCCAAACGGTGGAACAAACCTGAGACCGACAACCGAACAAGCAGAACCGAAATTATCCAAAAGGCCCTTGTTAATGACTTTACTTTTGGAAGTGAGTTCAATCCACATTTTGAAAAAGGATTCATCACATCTACATCTTTTGACAATATTAACAATGGTACTACAAGCAATACCAGTGGGTGGAAAGACTTTTGTTGGATCACAGGTCAAAGCAAACAAGAGTTCAGCACTTCGCCAATGAGGCCTATCTTTCCAAAGTGCCCTGAGAATGGCTTGAGTGAAAGCCTCTGTGCACTTCCTCGGCCAAACGTTAATTTCACTGGCATAGCAAATCATCGGCGACACTTTGATAGCAATGATTTTGGTCTTAGCTCTAAAGGAAATGGGCAAAAATCCAATATCGTCTATAAGAGCCTTGATAAGGTGAAATTTAGAGGAAGCCGGCATCACATGACCTCTAGCGTTGGCTTTGATATAACCCCCCAAAACTTGAACAAGCTCACACAATGGGATATCAGGAAACCTGGCACGAATAAGGCTACGTGCTTTCTGTGTGGTTCCCCAAGCACAACTTTTGGTGAGATTCAAAGCTTGGCCACATAGTTCATCGAATAATTTGGTGGCATTGATTGCGGCCACAAATTCCTCAATGTGTCTTTGTTCACTCTCAAGATAGGCATCATCAATGAAGATGTAAGAAGAAACTTTGGTGAAGCATTTCATTAGCTTCGTCCACGCACACATAAGAATGTTGATGCCAAGAACTGAAGCACAATCACCCTGTGCAATTCCATTTGAAGATTCAAGACCCGTTTTGGTTATGAAGTTCCCATATGAAATGAACCGCTGAAACCCTTGATAGAGACTTGTCCAAGCTCGAACGAACCCAGGATCCATTCCCAGTCGAATAGCGATCAAGCCAACTAAGTCAGGAACAACGCGGTCAAAGCACTTGGACCGATCAAGCTTAATTCCAATTCTTCCCTGCCCTTGAGCTATTGCAAGTTCATTTTTGATTGCAAGATGATGAGAGATATTGGACGCTTGCCTACCTGGAACAGCACCAGTGAGGTTATCAGGGAAAGTTTTAAGTTGCCAAGGAATCGTGGTACGAAATCTAGCTCTGCTGTAAGCTAGGTACTGGGCACTAAGCAACGAAATGAGTCTTCTACTGATAGGTTGATGATTTTTGGCATCAGGTTTTGGAAGCATCACCAATCTAGCACACTTAAAGATCTTGGGGACCTCAAATTGACCACTTTCAATGCCGTTCCACAATTGAGCCCATGGACGAAATGCAGTGGCTGGGAGAGCATGAAGCTCATCAGTTCTCCATCCATCCATTCCAGGACTAGCACTAACCTTGCGTTGCTGTGAAGCATTCTTAAGTTCAATTTCAGTGATTGGTTGCATCTGACAACGATGAGGATTATTGCCAAGCAAAGGACCAACCACATTGAAGAAAGGTTCACTTGGAAAGCTAGAACGATTGGCACTAAAGACTTCGTCCCATTGGTCACAAGCAAATCTCAAAGCGTCATTGGGATTGTAGATCGGTTTGCCTTCCAGATCACAAATGGACGTGAACACAGGCATGTTATGTCTCATCTTAAGGTAAGTGAAAACATCTTTGTTGGTAGTCGCAGCAGAATGTTGCATCCTTTTCTTCCATCCTTGAATTCTTGAATGGCGAATGGACTCTTCGAATTCTTTTCCAACACGTGCTTGCAATTTGGGTCGAATGCGAGTTGGATTCATTACGCTAAGCTGCTTGACCATATCATCAATCCTCCTAAGAGTCTTATCAAGGAGATTCAGGGCCTTAGAAGGTGCATCTTGCGAAAAACCCTGAAGGCATTTGGAATTTCCAAGGGTGATCTCAGGAATACTTCCTCTCTGTCTGGTACCATGTTTCCATGTGGCACCAGCATTGGTCAAGATTTCAACACAAAAGTCATTGGCCAAGGACACCAAGGTTTCCTCATCTGTGGCAAATTGACATGGAGTTTTATATTTTTGTTCTGAGAGTTGTTCAGCAATGCTTTCTCTATCTTCAGTCCTGCAGAGTTTAGAAAGATCGAGCTTGGCATGCGGGATCCATTTAAATCCAAGTCGGCTATGATCAGGGAAGTTGAAATTAAGTTTGATCACAGCATGTTGTAAACCACAAGAATAGTCAACCTCAGTGGTATCCAAGAAGTTATACGCAGCATGGTTGACCAGAATGGCATCAATAGAGGTTTTTGGGATATCATCATTGGACCATTCTCGAGTTCTACAAAAAGTAGAAGGTCTGTCCATTTCATCACCACTTTGAGAAAGAAAAGGGTCAAAGAAGATCCCACGAGCAATGGCTTCCCTAATAGATGAGTACGAATGGGGGACTGCTTGAAGGCCACCACAGATCGCAATCGGTATATTTCCGAATTGGGCCACAAGTTCAAATATCTGTCTGAGAATGTTGTCATTTGCAACATGCTTTACCGGGTCAGATTGAGCACCGGAAAAACAGTACACATTGGCAATCAAAATCGAATGAGAGGAATTGATTGAAGCCCAAGCGAAAACGACCCGATTAGTTGCAATCAAAGAATGAAAGTGCTTAGATGCATCTTCTTTGCCCTCAAGAATACGAGAAGTACAAGGAGTAGTGACAATGGCAACCCCGCCCCATTCACATTGTCCATTGGAATTAAACTTCATAGGCGGACCCCAGTGGATTTCTTTATCACTAGCATCAGCTTTAAAGGAAAGTTCACGTTGATTAGCACGAGTATGTCTTGTTTCCTGGATGGAAATCACATTGGCATCAATGTTAAGGAAATGGTGGTGCTTCTCAAGAGATCCAACATTGACAGAGGCCAGAGTCCAAGGACCCTCACCTTCGTAGCCAAACGTGCAATCAAACTGGTTCCTACAAGTGAAGTGCTGACAAAAGAACATCTGAGGATTGAAAGATTCCAAAGGCACATCATTTTGCTGGGCATAGCTCCAAGGAAAGGGAGCTCCAGGGTAAGGAGCAAAGGCTTCTCCTGTTGTGAATGTCAAAAACATCGCAATCCTAAAGCACCAAGTGAAAGCTGCTCTGCTTGGCTCTCTTGCACAACTGATGTGCTTGCGATGCAAAATCCCTACGACCACATGAACATACTTGCGATGCAAAATCCCTACGGACACATGAACACACTTGCGATGCAAAATCCCTGCGGCCACACGAAACAAGTTGAAATCGACGGTGTTTAAGCAACGATTGGCTGCTTGATTCAAAAACGACACAGAGCTTCCAAACCAACTGTGAGAGCAATCAGTCAGAAGCTGCCGGAAAGTGAAGGAGCAAGTGTAAAGGCATCTGGGATCACAGTAACAGCGGTCGTACAGACATGTCCTTCCCCCAGAACCCAAACACAATTTCCTAGCACTTTCCCAACTCAATGCATCTACTCCAAAACTGATCAAAGCAAATGACACTGACACCCCAAGGAACGAAGAGCTCATCAGAGAGCTAAACCACTCAAAATAGTCAAGATTGCATCGCTTATGGATACAGAAAAACTTCCAAGCAGAAAACCACTGAAGGCCAAATGCCAGGTTCCACAAAAAGGCTGGTTGAAAAGCCCACTGACTTATGCTTGCAAAATTGCATAACGTCAAAAACAACGAAAGGAGAAAAATGACCCCTGTCATACTCCTAGATGCATTCTCACAACCGAAAGACCTGCACTCACACAAACTGGTTGGTTCACAGGCATGTGTACACAGGAACACGATTGCAAGACTACCCAAACAAAATTGTAAAGGCCCAAAGCCAAGCCACTGCGATAGTCAAGATGTTTTCTGATTCTTGGGGGGTGGCGTTTCATTGGTAGGATCCCGCACCCTTGTGGTTGTCACTGCCGCCAAAACTTTTCTCAACTGATCCGAGATGTCATCATAATGCCTGTCAACCTTGTTGGAGAGATTGACTTGCTGTGTCTCAAGTCCAGCAACTTTCCCCTCCAAAGCTTGCAGTCGATTTTCCGTTGAATGATTGGCTGGTGCTTGGCGAAACTGAATGGTCTCAGGCTTCCACGAATTCTTGGCCCTGGGACCTTTCTGTTGGGCACTCTGCTTCTTGAGCGTTTTCTTGGGTTTATTATTTTCCTGTCTGGTGAGCAGGATTTCATGGGGAATGCCTCCAACTTCAACGACAAATTGGCATGTTTTTGGCTCTTCCTGAAACCCCAACACCCACGTGAGGAGTCCTGCAAGCTTGAACGATCTCAATGGTACCGGAGCCAATTTGGTAGCTTGATGCACTGCTTCAATCACCGAGCTGTGCGACATGTCAAAGCTAAACCCCTGTGCCAAGAAGAAATGGTTCACAACAATTCCTCTGTTGAGATCTGTGAACCTGATGTCATCTTGCATAACGGATGCACGAGCTTGCCCGATCTTTGAATTGGCACATCTGATTGCAATTCCTTTCGGTGTGAGAGCCAAGCCAAAGAAAATGTCTTGCCCAAGTGCATCACCCAACGACAAGGCTTGCCTGACTTCTTGATGGTTCGTCTGCCAAAACCTCTGAAGAACAGAATGATCCGTGGATTCCCCATTGTGGATAAACTGCCTCGCAAAGACATCCTTGAGTCCAGAAGAAGTCAACAGGGTCTTGCGGACAGCGTCCGGGACTTTCATCAATGCTTGGTGGATGGTATGATCATCTGACTTGACAGTGCGATAGGAGTAAATGGAAATCTCCTTGATTGGAACTTGCAACGACGCAACATGTTTTCTGAAAAATTCCAATGGATGTTCCTTGATCTGCTCAAGAGTCTGAGGGTTTGCAACACCTGAATGCAGTTCAACGACGAGTTCCGCAAAATTTGAAGTGGCTACCGATGCTGCTTTGGGATGATCAGTCATCTTGAACTCAAAATCTCCATGAAGTGCAAGGGGAATCACAATTCGCTTGTATTGTTTTCCAGAAGGTTCTTGTACCACAATCTGTTGAGGTTGAAGAAGGTTGTTTGCAAATGGCTCATCATACTTGGCTCCCTTCTTTCAAACCAGGTAACAACAGCAGGGTGGGCTTAACTGGTTGGAATTGGAGATGCTGACTGATTGCATGTTTGGTAGCAAATGCCACACCTCCAACCTGTGGTCCCAACTGCAACACTTTCACTTGCGATATCCTATCGCCACCCTTGACAAACCATTGGTGGTTGGGTGGAAGTTCGAGTTGGTCCCATCTTGCAGATCCACCCATAGCATTTGACCCAGCAGCTGAATTGGCTTTTTGAAATTTGCCTATGGATCAGTCATCAGGACATCTGCTTGCTGTTTTCCACCTCCTTTACCTCCTCCCCCTTTCAAAGGAAAAGCTCGAAGTCGGACATGGGGAGAGGGAAGCGACTCAATCCTATCATCCAAATGTACGCTTTTGCCATTTGATTCTGGGACTAAGTGACGAATGAGTTGATCGGCAAAGGCCGCTGCTTTCAATGCTTCACGAATGCTTTGGGAATGGAAAGTAGGCACAAAAGTTGTATTTCCACTCAAGTTCACAATCTCAAGTATGGCATGTTGATCAGGCGGAGTTTTGCGCTTTAAAGGATTTCCTACCACAATCTCGAAGCATGAAAGGAATGCAAGAGGAGTATCAGGGTCAACGTCCTTCCCATCAACAGTTGTTTTGAATCCAGGCTGAACTTCAGGGTCAACTATGCAAACAGCTGCACGAATAGTCCTCTGATCAAACATTTCAACCTCAATGGTTTCCCCTTTGGGAGTGGAAATCTTAAGTGGTACCAGGAAGTTGAAATCATCAAGTTGACCCTTTGCATCTTGGGATTCATCAGGGATTGTTGCGGCAATTCCCACAGGTGCAGTCCAGGCTAATGTCGGTGAGGTGATGTTCACGAAATCTCAAATGTTACAGCAGGCAACATCGGAACAAAGGCCAATTGAACGGTCAGTGGAATACTGGAATACTTTCGATGTGCATATCATAGTGAATCACACGCTTAGAGTCCACCACTTGAAAAGCCCAAACCTTTTTCAGAAATTCTGGGATTCCAATCCTACCCATGACTGTGCAAGCAAGCTCTCCCTGAAAGACCTGAACGAAAGAGCGACTCCCATCCGGCCACAAAAATGTCCAAAATTGAAGATTGTCCGCAGGATTGCAGTTCATTCTTTCAATAGGACCTAGCATTACAAAGTCGTCTGGCCCAATGAGAACACACAAGTCTTCATCAACTGGGACGAATATTGCTGTCTTGGCCGTCATTCTGTCTTCCCAGAGTCTCAAAACAGTTGCAACTATGGAGATCGGTGCACTAACGATTCCAGCTAGGTTTACCATGCTCAGGATGGCGATTGCAGCATGGGGTGTAGCAATGGCATTTCCTAAGAAGCCAAAGGCTTCAGGCACATCTCTAGGCAAGAAAAGGGTGGCAGTGCAACCCAGCAACGAAGCCCATCTTGGAGGATCAAAGAAACAAAAGGTGCCATTACTTTTGACTCTGAGCTCTGCGAAAATTCCCGAATATCTAATATGTTGCCTCGCCAGAAGATGTTGGGATGTATAGCTGGAAACTAAAGTGGCAAGTTGATCAGATGGCGAAGGACATCTGGTTTTCAAAATCTGTGCAGGCTCATCCCCAACACTGTGTCTGCCACGTTTGGATTTTGAGAGAAATTCCTTGGCTGCATAAATGGGAAGGAGATCCTCACCAATATGCAACTGCTCCTCAATGGAAGGATGCAAGGCAAAATCATAAACTGTGTCATTCCAACTTGGTTTCTCAAACATGGTGAAAGAGAGAATGCCTATGGAGCACCTAGGATTAATGTCATGACGAATCATCACTGCCAGCCATCTTTCTCTTTGACCTGCTGAAATTGATCCTAGTTCATGAGATTGCTGCCAGTGAATAACGAATCCAGCCCATTTGAAAAATCTAATCACCAAAGCCGCATGACTGTGCCTATGGAATCCAGCTACACTACATTCTCAAGGGCAATCGCAATAGGTTGAAGTAGGCGAATCTTTTGGGCAGCTTGGATTACTGCTTTTCCTTCAGGTTGATCAATTCCTTGTTTCTTTCCTCCTGTTGAAAAGGGTTGACAAGGGAAACTGATGGTCACAAGTAAATTTATACCCCCAGAAATAAACCGCATCCAAAATGGATCATCCACCGTGCAATTCGCAATCACATTACGGCCCACACAGTCATTATGCCCTCCAGGGTAAACCAATTGGTATCCAAAAGATTTTTCAGCAAGATAACAAGCCCGAAAGTCAGCATCAACACACACCGTGCTACTATGACTAGGGATGTGGCCATGAGAAGCTAACCAGGTGTGAGCCTGTGACCAACCCCCAAATCCACCCGAAAAGAGATGCACGAAATTAGTACATCCTTCCTGACGAAATTCACCAATTGGCCAAATGTCTTGGGGCTTTCTAATGGTAGCGATTGGGGCTTCATCATCAAAAGACAAATCAGCCACACAACCAAACTGGCAACCTCTGGAAATGTGCCACAGCGGTGGCTCATGCAGTTTGACTTGGATATTACCACCCCTTTGTGGTTCACGACAGGCAGCATGAAGGTCAATGGGAAGCCCACGGTCAAGCAAGAAACATTCAAATGCTGGACTCCAGACTGAGGTTGACTCAAGATGGATGACAGCAAAGCCAGACCACTGAGCCGGATGCACAGAATGGACGACACGAGCAGATTCAACAGTATTTTGAAGGAATTGCAAAGTCTGAGAAGACAAAGAAGCAAATCCACCGAGCAGAGACATAGGAACCCACAAGCACAGACAAAGAAAGCACTGAAGCGAAATCCACAGGCAGACACGGGTGGAGTATGGAGACTCCAATGGACGAGTGACCCTGAAAAAGTGACCACCCCCTGGGCCCCGGAACCCTGGGCTGAGCTTGCTTTGGGCAAGAACAGCTAAATGAACAGATTATTATTTCACTGTTAGTGGGTGGGGGATACCCCCAATATATATATATATATTATGCATTTGTATTATCTTCCAAAACTTAACCATGTCATAGAGATGTCTAGCAGTCTAGCAAACCGAATTTTTAAGAAAAGCGGCAAGCGTCAAAATGAATGATTCCTTTCAAAAATTGAAGGGATATTCTGCAGGTTGCACATAATATGCGGATTGTGTATATACGTAAGTGTACCTGGTGCACCTCTGCTGGGATTTTCTCCACACCAAATCATACCAAAAACCCATTGGAATTAGAATGATGTGCAGCCACAATGCTTGCACGGTGGCTGCGACGCAGAAGGTGCACACAGCAAGACAGGCAAACAATGCTGAAGGGAATCAGGGGCATCACATCGCGCAAGTGGACCACGCAAACCTGGGCAAACATTTGCCCCAAAATCGATAAAACATGATAAAACCACACAGGTAGTCTTGTCTCACAGGCGTCGGGGAAACCCACTTCGCCTTGCTAAATGTCCTGACACCACTCCGCTTGACTTGCAAGAACTGCGTCAAGAGCTTTGTCGGGCAGTTTATCCAGTTTTGAACGATAGATATTATACGAGTATACATATGGATGTTTCCGAAAATAGGGGTACCCCCAAATCATCCATTTTAATAGGGTTTTCCATTATGAACCATCCATTTTGGGGTACCACTATTTTTGGAAACACCCATATGGGGATATTTGATAATTTGTCCATTTTTTCCACATTTTGAGGTCCCGAAAGAACTTCCAGTAGCACCTCGAAGTTGGTTCGAAAGATCCAGTCGAACCTTCGCCAATTTCCATCAACTTGGCACATCAAGTTAACAACCGAGGCACGTAGGCGAGCAGGTTGATCAAATGTATGGTCGGCACCTCGGGGGCAAAGCCAAGGTCCCCTAGTTGGAGGTCACCAACAACCTTGGAGTTTGGGGCACCTGGAACTCACCATCCCAAAAATGGGTACACAAAAATTGCCAGGTTCATTTCATTCTTGCAATATTTCAACATCTGAAAGAGGTTACAAGCCTTGCCAAACACAAATAAGGGTATATAATGTATATATTATATATTGGGAATTGGAATTGTATCTAATGCAATGATGACATGCCTTTCAAGTGTAATACAGTAGTAATGCAGCATCGCACCATCCACGTACCCGTGCAAATCAACAGGACTATGTAGAATATCCCCCCAACCAACATCTTCCACAACCGGAGCACAGCAATCAGCACGGACAACTCCATGTAAATCCTGAGTCGGATGGCGAGATGGATCATTGCCATGGGCACCACCCCTGAGATTTCATGGAAAGGAATTGTCACTTACGTTCTGGTCCTCTGGCACCCCAGCATGTGCAGCTTGGTACATCATGTTCGCTGAAGATTCCACTAACGGAGTAATGATAATGAGTAATGAATGAGACATTTTTGAAATGGATTGCACAAGCACAAGGCATAGGTTGACACCCAAAGATCGAGGCACCGTCCAAGAACTCTTTCCAAATCACACTGACCACAGTCCAGTTGTTTTGGACAAATGAAGCCCACTAAGTCGACTACCCAGCCAGAACTGCACATGCTAGTGGGATTACAAGGCTACAGGCTTTGAATTGATGGCTGCAATGGCACCCACACCAAATTTACCCCTTGAACCTCTGACACCCCTGCAACTCAGCATCGGCCGGAAGGAAATCTTCCCTGTAGGATTGGCGGGTCGGTAGGCTGCCAATTCGAAGACACACCTGAAACTTGTCATTCATGAAAAACATGGATCCTACTCTCACACTGGCGTTAGCTCATTCAAGAACCATACAAAAGAGAAATGAAATCATGGTGCAGAAAAGGTACCATAATCTGGATAGGTAAGGTGCACCTGAGTTGCAGTTAGCTTGATAAAGTTTGATGTTTGAGTCAAATGAGTCAAGAGCAATTAACTTTGGAGCCGGCTAATCGGTGGGGATTCCCATTCTAAACCATTCGGCAAAACTCACCGTACCTAGCCCCAAATGGATCCAACTACAGTAGATGGTTTCTGGTTTCCTCTGGATTTTTTTGTGACAGAAATTATATTATTATATATTCTCCCTGTGGACCGCGGGTGGTCCATCCCTATCATGCATTCCAAATTCGCTGTAATATATACATGTTCAACAAAACAAAAACAAAAACGCAATTATCAAACTCGCAGAAAAAAAAACAAGCCCAACATCTCCACATTCAGCGCCATGACACTCCAAAGCACTCGCAACTCATCTGACATCGCCAAGAAACCTCCCAAACCTCGCCCGAATGATCACACACAGAGTCACACACACACAACAAAAAAAAAAAAACAGAGAGTTTTTTCAATATGACGCAGGGTTGCTTGGCCCCCTGACAATCACCTACTAGTAGTATTGGTAGTGGCCGTGGAAGTGAAAAAAAATCGAAGTACAATTGGTAGTATTTGTAAAGCAGTAAAAGCAGTAGTAGCAATAGTAGTAATAGGTAGTAGTAATAATAGTTTGTCATAGTAGTAATCGTAGTAGTCGTAGTGGCAGTAGTGGTAGTAGTGGTAGCGGCAGTAGTGGTAGTAGTGGTAGTAGCGATAGTAGTGGTGGTAGTGGTGGTAGTAGTGGTAGTGGTAGTGGTAGTGGTAGTAGTGGTAGTAGTGGTAGTAGTGGTAGTAGTGGTGGTAGTAGTGGTAGTAGTGGTAGTAGTGGTAGTAGTGGTGGTAGTGGTGGTAGTGGTGGTAGTGGTGGTGGTAGTAGTAGTAGTAGTAGAAGAAGAAGTAGTAGTAGTAGCAGTAGCACTAGTAGTAGCGGTGGTGAGAGCACTAGGTCTTTACATGTGCTACTAAAACTGGAAAAATACTCTGCATACAATTAGATTGTTGATAGTTGATTGCTGCAAATGGATCTATCATCCGAACTTATCACACTTGTCACACTCATCAACGTACGTTTTTGCAACACGGCGAACTTGCTTGTCACAAACGCTGTCCCAGAAGCCATACACAGCACGCTCCGTGAGCTCTCTGTCGCTTTGGTTGACACAGGCCTTGATATTGAGCGGCATTGGCTCGCTGTTTCACATGAAACGCTACAACTCCAGCAAACATACGAACCAAAAACAAACAATGTATATGAGTACATCGCACAAAATCATCGATCTAGGTCAGAATCTGCTTCCTGTACCCAACGCTAGGTCTGCATACCGCGTGATCGACCCATCTGTCCCTCATCGAAAACTAAAAGAGTAAGTACATGGCAAAGGTTTCCACATAATGATTTGTCTGGGCCACCTTTTAGGAGCTGTTCCATCTACTTTTGATTGAAAATGAGCCGGAAATGTATTTTCCTTTATAATTTAAATTACCGACCATATGATAATGGTTGATAATGATGTTGGGCAGCTGTGTCACCCTTCAAACTGATCCGCCCAAGGCAAGTGGCTACATCCAAAAAGCATGTGTCTGGCGCTCGCCCGAGGCTTGGAAAATAGGGAGCCATCAGAAATCCCAACGTCAAAGAACAGAAGCCTCAGCATTGGTCAAAACGCCTCAAATCTCTATTTCGTAAATGTCCTGCATCATATGTCAAAATGGTTCATGTTTGAGCTTAAGTCTTAAGCCTTTAAAACAATAGTATTCATGTGATCTAAAAGATTCTAAAAGCACCTAGCCATCTCAACGAGCTGTGCTGAACAAACAATTATCCGTTTTAATTTTAGATCGAAAGTATTGCCTATTGATTTAAATGCTAAACTTCACTGAAACCTTGGTAACTACATAAAATTGATATACATAAAATGTATACATTAATATATCACTACATATTAAGTATACATATTTAAATTAAGATGACTATAGATAGTACAAATGGTATATATCTGCCAAACACGGACATCTGCAAACATGTTGAGGCCCCTTTCCCCTTCCCAAAACCCATCTTGGACTGGTCGTTGCTGCCTTTCAAAAAACCTTGCCACCAACTCGTTGGGCCCCCCCATACTGTTGATGGTTCGTAAATCCCAAACAACCCACCTGGCATTTTCCCAAAAAATCCTGTAAAAATAGGATTTCAACCTACCTTCACCTCAACTGGTGAGTCAGTTTCCCGGATTTCTGGTTGCCATCAACAGTTCCCAACCCCGCTTTTCGTATGTTTTCGTTGATCCAGGTTGAGGCCAAGAAACTGGTAAGCAAGGTCCATGGCACCAAGGGAATTTCAAATAATCCATCTATCTTCATGTCTGGTGGGAACTCATAGGGAACTGGAATGACATCCCAAACACACAAGATAACCTTGGTCATCAAACACAAAGGTGGCGACAAAATCATACATCACAAGTACAGAACACACGAATTACGAAAACATGTGCAAATGGCGTTGCCTCCTGATTCTGCATTCATTTTTGTTTGACATCTAACATAATCAACTCCCTTAGCTGTGCAACGCATCACATCCAACCACGTATTCTCACCTTCGACATTTCACTGGCAGTGTAAGAAGATAATTTCTTCTCTCAAATTTACGCTCGCGCCTTGTGGAATGTCTTCACAAATCTTCCAACTTCAAAGTGTGCATTATCTCGCTCGATTCCTACATATCTTCAAAAGAAAAAGTCCAAACTACAACTCACACAGTTCGCGACAAACAAAAGCAGAATGAATCAAAACATATATTTCACCCCAAGAGTGCAACCAAACAACTATTAAGACTTGTGCCACGACCCAGAAGCAAAGTGCAATTGGCCAACCACTTTGCCTCAAGTTTGTGTATTTCAGCATATGCACAACTGTTCTGAGTCACAGTGAGTCTCCCTTTTTGTTCTTTCTTCGCTGGGGTTTTGCAGCTTCCCTTTGGACTTCACCGCAGAAACCATCCGAAATCTCAAACTTTCCCCCCGTGACGGCTCCAAATGGTGAACCTTTCAGGACCATTGCAGGGTCGCAATGGTTTTTTTGACAGGCTCTAATTAGACTAAACATAATAATGAACAACTTCAAACCAGTTGCAATTCCTTGACACATTTTCCATGACAAAATACCCGCTCATAGAACATGTTGTACTAAGGGTAAACTTCCATTTTCCCACTTCTAGGCTGTGTTGTTCTAGGATTTACGGCCGCCCAACCATCCAACCGCGGTGCAGTAAGATAGCCAAGTGCTTGGCCAAGCCAGAAGTGTTCCACCTCAGAGCCGTTCCCTCCCTATGTTTCAATCACGTCATCGGCCGTCTCGGAGACTTCTTTATTTGAGGAAATCATCTTTGAACTGTTTACGGTATATATGCAACAGTGTATATTAAATGGATTATATATATATACATATGTAAATATAAAAAGTAATAATATACGTATATAGACAAATACAATTACTGTATATATATATATATTATTTATGTATACACATACAATATATGTGTGTAGATTATGTGTGTGTCCTGCGATGTTTTGTACAGTAGGCAATCAATGTACTGGTACAGTAGTATGTAGATAGTGTGATCGAATCCACGTAATGTCATGCACTGGAATGCAATGAGATAAAATGTGTAATGCGTATGCATGCATGCAGGAAGTTGGTGGCGTGCATCTTGTGCGCACAGGCGTTCATGAACGTATGAATGAATGTGCATATAGCAAATTTTGAAAACATAACATGTACGTATCTGGTGCAAATTTATGATTTTATGAAATATATCTCTATTATACTGTATGATCCATCAATGATACCTAGTTCATTGGTCATAACATCATGTAATATTGTCTGGACCAAATGGTCAAGAGGAACAGCTTCATCGGGACCAAAATGAATTGCAACTATGTTCAACTGGAACACCTTGAAGGTGTGATTTTCAATGAATGGCAAGAAGTGAACTAGAAATTTAGATGATTTGGGGGGATTTGGGGGGATTTGGGGTTACATATTGTTCTGGAAACACCTTGTCCTCTGTGACTCCTTTGAACCAGGACACGTATGGGACAAGAACATGTCGTATTTCTTACATGGCTTGGAGATCTTCCACCCTTGGTGACCCGGTGGGAAACTGGTGGGAAAGTGGTGGCGCTCTTGGGGACTCCGAGCCAAAAAAAGCCGCCATGTTTGTTGAAAGGTGATTCATGGGGTAACCGGGTAACCTGCACACAACCGTTGTGAAACATTGTATTTGTACAGGCTGCATGCTGGAAAAACACACGACTTCTTTGGTCCATGGAGATGTGTGCATATAACCTACTGACCTTGTGCTCTGTTTGGGGCAAATCCATGCAAATCCACCAAGAAAGATCATGCGTAGCTGCTTTGTTTCCTCTGTGGGTAATATGATGTTAAGAAGCATAAGTTACAGTAGGGGATTGGCAGCATGGACAGTCAGTATATGCCAAACATGATGGTATCGAAAGCAACATCACATCAAACAAAAACACCACTCCAATCGTTTCATGCTGCTTGGTCAAATTAGATGTCACTATGGCAACATCACAACAAGTCACCGCTCCCAAAAAAATGGGTTTGGTCAGAGTCAATTTGTGTGGCTTGCCTGAATTCCAACCATAATCTGAGGGAACAGGTCTGCTGAAGCCATGATCATTTGAGGTGTTACCTTGCGAAGGATGCCCACTCTCGCCAAGGCACGGTAGTCGCATTGCTTGGATGTCAGCCTCCGGGATGGGGAAACATCACGGTGGTAGGAAAGCTGCCCGGGAAAGTTTTGCCCTGGAAACCTTCTACAGGGTCATGTTGCGACCCTAACGACCAAAGCATGGAAAGGTTGCACAGCCTACCCACCCTGGCTGTGAGAGTCTGTGATTCAAAGCTTCAAAACTCGCAAACGAGACGAATCGAGACGACATATCCGTGCGCATCATTGTGACGGTCCTGCTGGGGCTGGTGTACCACATGCAACCGCCATATTTCAGGCAATCTCGTAGAGTGAGCCCACGCATGATTTCCTGACCAATCAATGTCTACATGTCCTCGGTAAATGGTAATTACTATATAATTGCTCTGTTGCGAATATAATTGCTCTGTTGCGAATAAAAGTTTTGTATTGTCAAGTGCTGCAGCTGACCAAAAAAAAAAGGTCATGCAAATCTCTGATCTCAACTGATCTCTTACCAACTTCAAATAGTCATAAATTCGGCCTTTACTCGTCAATGGCACGTCCATCCGGGCGCCACACTAGGTTGAACAACCCCCTCCCTACCAACTCCCGGCCGTATCGACTTCAAGTTCATTGCCCATGCGCGAATAGCAGCTGAACCTCAAAGCCAGAGCTCCAATGAATCTAGCAGAGTCATTGCATGATGTTTAATGGGTAGAAGATGTGGCAAAAACCATGAGAATATCACAAGAATACATCTTAAAGGTCAAACAAAAAAATTGATTGACTCCACAATTCTGGGCTGGCCACAGCAACATGGTCACACCCCAGCCAAAATGTTTCACTCCGATGTCCAAAATTGTTTCTGTGAGCTTCGTGGGTTGTCTTGTTGGCCGAGCTTATGTTTTGTTGAATCACTGAATCACCCTGAAAAGGACAATGCAGTCCAACTTTTGAGGACCCGTTAAAGACAAGACACTTGGCGCTGGTTCCTGAAACTGCCTCGCTCGGTAACCTTTACCAACAGTTGAGTGGAGCGAAAATGGGGTTGGCTACCAGCAAAGGCAGGATAGAAACGTATATGAAACACTATACTGTCACTATACTAATATTAATATCTGAATTATACATCTCACGAGTCGCATGTCTATCTGCATTGTTTTTTCCAAACATGGGATACTATATATTATATATGGTACTATATGTTGGCATCTAGCGGCTTACAGTCCTTTGAGAGTGCTTGCGCTTTGACCCTTGTCCACTGAGGACCTCTTTGGCTGGAGGGTCTAAGAAAAATAATGCTTCAAATCTGTGTGTCTTGCTTTTAAGGGATATAGGTGATAATCATCCGAACGCCTGTCTGTCTGTAAATCATTGGGTTCATTGCAGGTTCAAATCAAAAGGTCTTACATATAGAAATGGATAATCAGTGGACATTCATAGATTGGAATGAGAGGACAAACTTGCACAATCTTACAATGTACAAACGAGCGCGAAAAACCGCTTCCACACTTTCACACTTGTACAAGTTTAAAAAAGTCTTCATTCCACTTGATTCCATGGACGTTACAAGCAATTCCTAACTTCGCTGAATTGAGACATCACATTTTGGGCAAATTGAAAATATGGCCAGAATACCAATGCAACTTGCACTTGGCAAAACTTTAAGTGGTGTGGTACCTTCTTCAAAAGCGTCCAATTTGTCAAGCTGCAATGGTGCGACATCTAACAAATAGATACGCTTGCATTTTGGGATATGCTCAAACCTGCTTTAGCTAAGAAAACATGAAGGTTCAGGGAAAATCTGAATTTTAAGATGTTTAAGCCTCTAGATTGCTATCATGTCATCATGGAACAACACTGGATTCGATGAAGTTGGATGATGAAGCTCGTCAGGGCCTTATAACTCCACATCTTTGAACTCCCTTTTACAAGGCACCATCAGAAAATATCAAAAATATGTTTCCAGCCAGACTAAATCCCATAAAAGAGAACGCAGGTATTTTACAGCCTGCTTGCTCTGATGATCCCATTTTTCGTCGGGTCGCTGCTTCAGGCTTCACTACGGAAGACTGGCACACCCGGAACTCACAAGTGTTGCGAGAGGCTTGGAGGCCAGTGAGTGATGTTAGGACCAGGTCAAGTGCGAAACCTTCCAAAACCCAAACATGCGAATTTGATCGAAAATGCGGTTCCTTTCCTACAACTTTGGGCATCCATGGGCATCCCAAGTCCCAGACTTGCATGTGCTTGCACATGCGAGACTACAGTAACACTTGTTGCTTTCCCACATCTCCTACCGCCGTCCTGCACAAAAAAGAGTCACTGCCACAGGACTTCAGGACCATTTGGCTAAGCTATTTCCTTTTTTCATCAAGAAGAAACAAGTTCACCAGGAACCAGGAAGCAACAGCATTCTGAAATTTCAGAAGTACTTGGAGCCATTCTGGCAAACGGTACATGTGGGAAAGACCTGGCATGTTCATTTTGGTGGCATTCTGACATTCGGTGATGGCCAGCACGCCCACAAAAAAAACAGAAAGCCATCAAAAAAGCAGCCGATGGTTGCAAGGACCTTCATCCTTACAGACTTTAAGTGGCTTTCACTGCAACCTTCATTTTTTAACCATACAATCCGCTTCGGGATTCTGCATTTTTGTCGAACCTCATCCTTTGGATGAGACTCACCGAAGGAAAATGGGACCATGACCTGTAGGCTGATAATAAATTTGGCCACTTGGCGAAGTCGGCTGGATACAGATATGACTCGGCGGGACCGTTGTGCAAGGTGGTGGCGGGGCAGGTACCGTCTGAATGGAGACTTGCTGAAGTGATGGTTGGCACACATGCTGAACTGCTGGTTGGCAACCATGTGATGAAGCTAAGTAGCTTTGGCCAACTACATGATGATGTGCCACAGCATGTGCCACATATGCAGTCTTCGGTGTCTCCATCACTGCCACATGGGCTGGTGATGGTGCAACCAGCGTTACATCTCTCCTGCAGGCCGTGAAGGCCAAAAAGGCCGCAACAATTGTAGCCAGAACAAGGATAGCAGCAAGGACAATGAGTGTAACAGTACAAACGGGGCAGTCCATACTTTCCCACCTTCTGTTGCTCTGGGCCAAATGGCTATGGGATTTTGGGATGTTGAAATGAATTTGGTTGAACATGGATCGGATAAGAACTGGATAGAACTAGTCTATGCACGTCTATTCAGTTTAATCTTAAATCAACATTAAGGGCGCCCAAACGTATCTGACCCTTCTTAAGATGGATGGAATCCGGTCATCTCCTCCACAGATTCGCAAGTTCCTCTGATACACTTCTCCCGAAGTTCACCACCTTTGCACCCTTGTCTTGTCAATCATGTAGAGAACTTATAAAGATGATATGAAAACAAATACCCTCCTGGGAACTAACATATCCCCCTACCAAGGCACTTCTGATGATTTTCCTTGTCCTAAGGTAGGATATGTTACTTCCCTTGAGCTTACTCACCATGCTGGTCATCAGACTTTGGACAGCCGGGAGACGAGGCCACTGCTGAATCCATGGAAATATTGCGCTTGGGTTCTGCAGCGCCATTAGCACCTATCGAAATCCGACATTTGATGGTTCCCCCCAGCAACTATAGGTAGCGCAAGGTAATCTCATGAAAAACAAACAAATATCATTTGATTCATTTTTGTTGTTCAACTGAACTCTTGCGGTACATAAACGCAGTGTTCTTTAAAGCCTTCGCCAAGTAGGGATGAACATTCAAAAAAATCTGTCGCGAAACCTGAACCGCAAAAATCTCACCAGTGCCAAATTGACTTGAGCCTGTTTCATCCGAGAATGCTGGCAGCCATTTGCCATGATGACATGAACAAAGCTTAAGCGATACATAAATACTATATTGAAATCTTACACTTGATCTTCGACAGGGGCATGCTCAATATATGATCCCATAGCCAAGCCAGTAAAACGACACCCACTCTTTTGTTCCCTGTACCCACTGTCGCACCATCAACTTTGGACTCACAAATAGTAATGCCCAACTCCTCAGTAACAGGAGTGCCCCCGTATCCGTGCAGGCATGTTTGCTTAATCAATTCTAGATTCATCTAGATTCTGATTCATGCTCCATCATATATCGAGTTTGTGGGTCTTTTGGCATGTTCTTGCACGTGATCGCCATTGCCATTGTCATGACCATGTCCTTGCCAATGCAGTGATGCACAGTGTGTCTGTGTGTATTTATAATTATATCAATAAATACAGTATGTATAAATATATATATATATGTGTGTGTGTTTGTTTTCTAATATAGCTGTGATTCACTCAAGTAAAGGTTGATAGGGATCCTCTACAAAAACAAAACCTGCTGGTCACTGTTACAGTTGGGGGGGGCACCACAAGGTATGTTCTAGTTACGAATGTTATCCCGTTACTAGTTAGCTCTATTAGCAAGGGATGCAAAACCTGGATGGCACCCTGCCCAAATGGGTGGTATCTAGATGAGCGTATATGTGATATTACTGTAACACTTGCTGCCATAGCTCCAATAATATGACATGGACCACGTCCAAATGCCTGTAATAAATGAAAGTCACAAACATAAAAAAAATATATATATATATATCCATCCTGAGAAAGCACAACGAGTTTGCCTCGCAGCAGGATGACATTTGATCGCGTGAAAGTATGAAAACACAGCACAAAAGCGTGCATATCTCAAACATGATTATTCGCGAATCAGTTGAGTTCACTGAAAATGCTCCCATTACAGGTGGATGAACCTCTTAAAAACTTACCTTTTTCCCTCCACTTGTTTTCATCCGAATACTGATCGTCCCTTGACCCAGACCCCAGAACTCTAAAATTACAGAGAAACATCCGCGCCAAGCATCTTCTAATACGTCATGCAAATCCGTCAGATCCGACTTCCGAGACTCATCTGACACTGAAGGATGACTGTGAAAGGACATGGCGTTCGTCAAATGCGCCGGGAATCAAAGTAATGAACGGGATCTGTGTTTCTGAACCTGAGATGAGAATTTTATGGAACAGCCTGCAGTGTTTGATGATAGACTAGGAAACCAATGGAAACCAACACAAAAAGAAAATACCAAAAAAAAGACTGAAGGAAAGTCATCAGGAAAGTGCTTCATGAAGCATTCATGAGGTTCTCCTACCGAACTTCCTCAATACCTAGATTCTGTTTCTTACAAATATAAGGGAACTATACATAACTCCTATACCTCGTTCGCGAACCAAAAGGAGCCACAAGGACGGCAAAGAGCGGTGGCTCCACTCCGTCTTGGTCTGAAATAACATCTCCAAAGGAGATTTCAGAGTGTCAAGTCGGTCAAGTGATATGACTATGAACATACCTCCAGTATTCCTGAACAATACTTTCAAAACAAGTTCTTGTGATTTTCGTTGTTGGAGTACCTTCAAAAACCTTCCTCTCCAGAACACCAGGGGATTCCATCAGTTGGAACTTGGTCCTGCACAACTGACACTGCGAAATGAGTTCTTTCCACATAAAAAAACATCTTACATCTCTTTAGTGAGCATCACCTAAGTGCCCAAAAATCACCCAGTCTTGCCACTTGGGGAAAAGCTACTGCCCGAATCATGGCAAGTGAGGAAATGGTGTCAGAAAAAAAGATGGTCCAAGGGGTTTAGCCTATAAGGAAGTCATTGAGATTCTTGCGATACCACTAGCTCCATCTACTGTACAAGTAAAGAAACATGATATGCACCAAAGCACACCTCTATCTTGACACACCCTTGATGATGCAGGAAGACTTCCCTGCACATACACACTTATATATAGCGATATGAATAACACTGATGTTATTGATGATGATGATGATGATGATGATGATGATGATGATGATGATGATGATGATGATGATGATGATGATGATGCTGAGAATGATGATGACCTAATCTATTCAATATATTATATATATAACTATGCATATGACACACTTCAACGACAACAATTTCTAGCAACAGCGTGCAGGTCCCCGGACTTGTGAATCACCCGGTTGTGAATAGCACCAGATAAGCGCATTGTAAACGCCCTTGGCAGCGTACAAAGGACTGATGAATGAATAGAACAGTGTTTTGCGGCATCGGCATGCTAAAACCACTGCATGTCAGTGTTCATACCGGTGGCTCACATTCCTATATATATATATTCATCATATGCTATACTATACAATAATATAGCACATACTATGGCTGCTGAGTTGGCACTTGGTCCTTCCCACATTGCGTGCCCAAACCAACATAACATAGATGATGCTGTGATCAGATTGGTTTGGGTCTGCATCAGTTTTTTTCTTGTTCAGACCTTTCTTTGTGACATCAAGAGCTGGAAATACAACATGCCTGCTACAGATTCTTTGTGTAACCGCACCACTTAACCATGGACTCGGACCAAAAAAAAGAAGTCACACCTTTCAATAAAAACATTGCAATCTCAAAAAACCTCACTATCCTTCAAGAAATAATAATTTGGGCAGAGCCCATTGAAGCCTTCTTCAAAACCAGCATTTTTGTTTGGGGAACCCGCAAGAAGACAGCTGCCATCTGAGACACCCTGCGTCCCTTGCCACCAACCGCTCACCCAAAAGACTATAGAAAGGCTCAGCCAAAACCTGAGCAAAGGTGGCTTCCATGTGGTTTCCAGGGAATCGATGCTTGAAATTTGACATCAACAACATTCAACAACCACATTCATACTTGCACGGCTGTTTCTCTTTGGGTCCCCTGATTATGGCTGTCTGTTACTGCAACTAAAGTTGCAGCATAAGAAGTAACGCACAGCATGCGGTATGTATGCCAATGATTCATGCCTGAATCATGCAGAAATTTCCCTGCCGGGGTAGTCGGCTTATCTAGAAACTGCATTTGTTTCGAAAAGGGAATGGATTCTACATTGACTCATCGTTAAACTTCGACCATCGGTCGCTTGTGGGTCAAACAGTAGCACCTTACTCGACAGGTTTACTACATACTAGACTAGACTATTTACTGGGATAAACGAAAAAGTAATAGTAATATTCATGATGCCATTCACACGTCAAGAACAAATCAGAAACTTGTTTGCTGAAGTGACAGCACCACACCAATGTTAAACCCCCGCTCAGCAACAGCAACTGCCACAACAAAATTGATTTGCGACATTGTGTCGCATAACGCCTCCCCGCCATCACACCATCTCAATTTTGAGGTTGATACAAATATGCGGACAAATATGGTCTGGCTGAGGCCTCCCACAACGTTGGGTCATGGAACTCATGGAA
The DNA here is from genome assembly GCA_000507305.1 of Breviolum minutum Mf 1.05b.01. Taxonomy (NCBI): domain Eukaryota; class Dinophyceae; order Suessiales; family Symbiodiniaceae; genus Breviolum; species Breviolum minutum. The sequence goes on from DF239137.1 coordinate 259,969, forward strand.
AGCAAATGAATCAGGATCACAAGGGTTGGAGGCCATGATGAGAGAGGTAAAACTAGAGATCTGTTTGCTGGATTTGTGAAATGTCACAGCAACCAATTCCTCCAACGCATGCGAGGCCCTTCTTATGATGAATTCTATTCATTTCCCACAATCCCTTTTCCGTACATGCGCATGCTTTGAAATATTTGGCGAAAAGGGTCATTCCAACACTATGGGTTGCCCAAATTTGCAGTTAAAAAAGAAGGTTCCGCAAATTCCGTTCATCCCGGAACAAGTCCGGCATGTCGCATCTCGCAGCCTGTGGGTTGATGGATAATTCGTTGGACCAATGAGCAATGACCTCAACCCACCAACCACAAGGGGCTTTGCACATGGAAGGAATCAAGGAAAAACATAATGCATCAATTTCTTCAATCAAAAGTTTCGGATGAAGAAGACCTTAATATGTTTTGGAGCTATAGTTGAAAGACATACCGACCTGTACAGACTAGTTGCTTTGAGTTCTTCCACATCTATTAGGCACATGCACGAAACCAACCAGCAAATAACCACTGTAGAAATAAGATATTCCTGATAATCTCATTACCTGAACAGCTTGTATATATACCGTAAAAATAGGTGTGCAAATCTAAGGTGCCTTTTTTGGACACTCATCACGTCTTTGTTTATTGCCATTTCGTGTGAAACTCATTCAGCACTGCAACCAGCTGTGAGCTGGCCACGCGCTTGACATGATTGGAACACAACCCATAGCCCGCAGCACCCTGTAACATGCAGACACGTTGTGAAATATGAGGGTGCGCGTGGCGTTTCTGGTGGAATGTGGAGAGCAAATTGCGATAGCAGGTGCTAGTATTGGAGTTTCTGCTAGCATTGTTTTGCTGCTTGAAGTTTGTGTTCTGACTGTACAATGTGCGAATGATCTTGGAGCACCTTGCTCAAATATGCTCCCACAATGCAGCTCTTCCGAGACATCAAAGCGCACTTGTGCTGATTTGACGCAGCCTGCGCACATCGATCAATCGTCATCGGATACTGTGTATGCCTGTCCACTTTCGTCAGCGGCGTCACGAACTTGGACTTTGTATTCCTCAATGTCCTCATGCTTAGGGGTAAGCCGTGGTTCCAACACTGCAAGGCGCAGAAGTTCTCCGTCCTTGAGCAGCATGCGGCAAATGCGCTTGCCATCAATCTCAATGTCCGTCACAATCTCTTCGCAGCCTTCACATGGTGACACAAACCAGCCCGGCACCGCTGCATAGTTTGGCACTGTCTGAAGGTCGCGGTGACGGCTGGTTTTCATCACAGGTGCTGATATGGTTCTTGCTTCGGAAAAGCCTGGTGGCTGCCAAAAGCGGGGGGTTGCCGGATCCAAATAATGCCCACGCCACTCTGCCATGAACTCCACCAACGGGTTCGACTCCAAAGGCGTGGTGATCTTCTTTGTGGGACACAGATAGTGCCGTTTCTCTCGGGTCATTGTCATCTTGTTCATGTCGTAGAGGATGGTGTCATGATCATTCTTCCGCCAGGGCTCCAGAATCATAGTGTTGTCTTTCACATTCCCTCGAAGCAAATAGACTAGAGGAAACATTGTGGAACAGAAAGCCTTTGTTCCTCGTCGCGTGCTGACCAATTTCACTTCAAAGCGTTCAGGCAGTGGTTTTAGTGGCTCTCCTTTATGCAGGACTGTCATGTGTGTCACCTGATCCATATCCAAGTTCGTATGTGACAACCTTTCCCCAAGCTGGTTGAGCCAGACTTGGCACTCAGCAGGGATGCCCAGGTGCTCCTCAATCTGCCTGTGCAACACTGTGGCATCAGCCTCCAGCATCGCTGCCCCAGCGAGGCTGCAAACCTCCAAGGTTCGTGGCGCCCCCGGAGCCATCAGTTCCGTCTGTGCCATGGGCCGGCGTTGGAGAAAGTGATTGCTACAGGATGCTACACCCCATAAATTGAAGGTATAACATGGTATAACATGGTATAACCATGTATAACCGTGTAACCCAAATGAAGCGGAGGTTTAACACTGGACTTTGACCTTCACAAGGCTGGATTCGTCGGTTCCATCGTGCAAAGATTTCAGGCTGCTGCACGGCAAGAGCAGCTTGCTAAGGCCCCAACCAAATCGCACAATAGAAAGAGATAGATCATGACCATCAAAAGTACAGTCGCCTGGAAGTCATGGCCACTACAACTGCCCAATGATAAGTATCTGATTGATCTCTTCAGAATCAAAGCTGTAGAAACAACTTCAAAGTCACAACCAGCCAAAGAAAAAGAGAGGCATTCCCTTTTGGGATCCGAAACCAACAGCCCTCCAAAACTAGTGCGGGCGGTTCAATTGGAGGTTGTGCAAGTAAAAATGTATACCAACTATACAAGTGGAAACATCACCCTTGACCCTTAGACTATCCCCACTGGCAGAACATCTAGTTCTTCAGGCCCAAGTTGCTGTCAGAAGATGGCGATAACGACCAATGCGACAGTAGTCTTTCACCAGCGCCAACTGGGCACAAACGGGGGCAACTTCATCTACTGCATTATGCCAGTATCTCCAGCCCTTGCTATAGTAACAACCTTTCGGAACTATCATGCCTCCTCATTAACGTCAGTAAAGTACTTCCACAAGTCTGCATCACTACTGCCAGAAACATCTGTGATATCATTGTGTCTCATATGTATATATCTAGATGTCACACCCTGAACTCAGGACGCACTTTTCTCAGTTGCTACGACTCTTAACAAACTGGGGAAAACTTGAACTTCTACCATGACACCGTATTCCTCAGTCTTCAATTTTCAACTCGAACAGCTGATTGACCACTAATGATGCGCTCCAGTGTGACTTGTATTGAATCACCATCTGAGAATCCTGACTGATGGACGTCCCTCAAATTCGTCTTCACGGAGAGACTCTGCAGACCTGAGTAAATCACCATGGCTGAACATCCTGGTGCCTGGAGACTCAAGTGGTGCTGTGGAGGTAGATCTTATCCTTGAGCCCACCTGACCTAGACTTTCATTTTCCAATTTTGATCAAATAAACCGTGCACGTACCATTGCGTGCTTAAAATTGCCTTAATATAACATAAAATTGGATGTTTGATTTACATCTGATATCATCTAATATCATCCAAGCAGAATGCTTCAAAATGCTTCGCACACTTAAGTTGTCAAACCAAAGGGATCAATCTAACAACCGAAAACCTCACCCATAAGATACATCACCAGTGTCCCCAAGCCACCCTTCCCCGACTCAGAGCCCATGTGACACCATTCTTTCAAGGCACTGCGGCTCCTTGCGCCAATTGGCCGCTGGAGTTTTCGCAAACCTGGGCCGCTGGTTCACGTGGCACTTCAACACTCCCTAAATATGGCGTCAGAAAGCAGGAACAAAAACTGATCCGGCAAAAAATCACAATGGAATATCAACAAAAAACTGCTTATTTCTAATCAGACTGCAGCCTAGTGAATACTATATAAGGCCTTGGAGTTTTGGAGTGGCTTCATTGTCCAAAATGATTGTCCCAAGGCAGCCGACTTTAATTTCTGGAGTGTATAAGTTCTCGAAGAATCTCTCTATGATCCCCATGGTATCATATGCTTGATCATGATCTATGTACTCTACGCATCTTCTCGAGTCACCAGGAAGCAGGAAGCTTCTGCTGCGCTCTGATAGCTAGGACTTGGACTGAGTGTCCTCTGCATGACTGAAACTTTCGCCTTCCTTGCTGCTCAGCAATTTTTGGTAAGCCTCTTCGGTGCATTTGGGTCCAAAGTCCCAAAACTTCAGCGACGAGCCGTGGCCATCCCGGGTGCAATCATTGGTGTCTGCTTACGTCAAATGGTAGCAATCTGAAAATTATTCTGATGATTACCGGTGTATGGAACACTGGGACTCTGGCACACTATCTCGACAGGCTGAAGTCATCACAATGTAACAATGTAATTTAACCATATACTGTAATCCAGCAAGTGCATGTTAAAATTGGAAACCCAGTGGTGGAGGTCTGGTATAGATGATATCATATCCCTTATTCAAAAAGTCAATCTTAAGCGTCCAAGCCAAATTCACCTAATGTGCATAATTTGTCGAGTCGCCTGCGCGTTCATATTTGAAATGAAATGGATCCATGAATGGCAAAAATAACGTCTTTTGGGTAGGTTTTTTTTGGGATCCAAATTGGAAACCTAGGGATATGTTTTTCCCCATGTGCCCAGCAGCCAGAAATTCCACCGGCCTCACTGGCAAGTACCTTGGCATCAGGGAGCCATAAATCTCCCCGATTGGTGATACTGTGATCAACAAAAAAAATACACTAAGTCGGCGTTATATTATGATTCATGCCAAAATAAAAAAAAGACCATAATATACATGTATACTTATATATATATATACATAACGTATATTATATAGTATATATATATAGTATTGGCGTATAACTCCGGCAAAAATAAACTAAAGATAAGCCATATTGACCAAACATCCACTGTGCAATGATTGACCAAAGATGGTGACCTAAACCTTGGTTCCCTGGCCACATCAGGCGTTCCCTGCAAAAGCACCTGCCCAGGCAGGTGCCAAAGAAATCCAATCATCTGAGTTTGGTAGATGTATTTACTTTTGTTGGTGAAAAGGCATTCAACCTGCTATGATTCTTAAAGCATGTGTAAAAAACACATGAAAAACAAAAAAAACAAGGACAGAATTGGCTGAGACACTGCAAAATGCAGCTGCCAATTGTTTTAAAAAACAGTCCTACTCTGGCCTCCTTGACTCCGTTGCATGCAGAATGGTAGGTGCAATGAAACTAAACGTTACACCCAGTAAGCTAATGGCACCAAATCAAAGAAACAAATCTTTCAAAGCTGTGGCGGCAGTTTCGATACTATTCAAACACAGCAAATCTTTCCAGCATCCCACCGATGGTCCATAATTGGGCCTTTCCCTCGGACATCAGAACCTCGGATAGGTTCGACATGGTTCGACACTGTGTGTGTGTGTGTGAGTTAGTGTCGGTTACGGTGTATATGGGCGTAATCGCACATAACACAACCCACTAAATTGTTGTTCCTGAAGTGTACATATCAAATGTATTGAATGTTGCATATGAATAGCACCACATTGTGGTTCGTGGCATGACATGGTATGTCAGGCAAACTCCACGGACATCAGTCTAGTTTCCCTCAAATGTTTTGCCAACATGTCTGCCCTACAAAGAACCAACTCAAAACCATGTCCCCCAGCCACGCGCTGAAATTTCAGCAAGCGCTCGGAGTCAGGTTGGGTTGTCTCAGCGGATGTTCACTGGACAGCGGGACTTGACATGTTTCAAAACGCAGTATGAATTGATCACTGGCACTATGCAAAGGGACTACTGTAGCCTTCAAAACCGAAAACTAATTGAATTTCTGAATATAAATATATAGAGTTTCTGAGTTGCTCTTCTACTCTGGATCAGCTTCCTTCAATGCCTTCCCTCCAACAAAGATGAAACACTGGTCCCTGGTTTATACCCAAAAAAGACACCCAAAAACATCCACCAATAAACCATGGATGATTCATACTAAAACCACCCCGAACCACTGATGTTGAATGCAAACTGTACAATTCTGACAGTCCAAGACCCCACCCAACTGAGACTAGACACCACGATGCAAGTACGACCTGCGGTGCTACAAGTCCGCGTGATTTATATGTTGGAAAAATCTATTGTGAACAGCAAATTGCTGCTGCGAAACAAACCTTAATGTTACATGTTCAAATTTGCAGTTGTGCAACAGCACCAAATACTGAAAAATGTACGTGCCCGAAAACTGACATAGCCCCTGATTTCGTTGAAAGACTAGTTTTCCCTTGGGATGGTCCCATTTTAGGGGCTACGTTTAACTTCGCATGTGTATCAAATATTGGAAACTGCTTCAACTTTGTCTTGACGTTGGCTGCCTGCCCGAGCTTATGAAGACTCACCCGGTGACGTGTTAAAACACTCGGCTCAACGAAATGCCTCCTGTTCTTGCATGGTGAACCCCCATGATCAATCACTCAAAGAACGGGGGATCATGCTATTTTCTTGAGTGGGAGTTCAGTTTGTTTGTCAGAAGTGTCAGCAGCAGTATATTACAATCTACCGCAAACGTCAAACATATTCAATAGACACCTTCAGTGCACCAAAATCGGTGCCTATTCATTTGCACTGGCGAAAGGAATGGAAATCAGGTACCCTCCAAAAACCCACCAGGCCCCTTTAAAGTCAGGCATCCCTGTGTTCTGGTGCTATCTTAAATTTTGGGGGGACAAAAGTGAAAGTAAGAATCCAACAGTTTTGGCATCTCCCAATTCCAATCCCAACCCCAGAAAGGCACCTGTCATCAAGGGTCCCAGCAAGAGCTTGTCCATGATGACACGTGCAGTCGGCCTCATACTGTCTTGGCGGAACATCTCACTGAGGCTACATATGTAGAACCAAAACATGTCAAATGACACTGACTCTTCAATAGTCTCAGGTCCACTTTTACCCCCTAAAAGACGCCAACTTCACTGGATTCATTGTCACTGGCAAACTGCGCCAAGACCTTGATCATGCCGGCATTCTGGAGGTTTTAGGCCCAAGGATACTGTCATTTCTGAACGGCTTCCTTGCTATCATTCCCAAGTAATGCTCGGCTCTCAACCAAGCACCACAGAAATCCACAGTGCCGGCAGTATCTAGCTTCCACTTGACAATTTAGAGCCTCAAGTTGCTTACATTATCCCTGCAATCTTCACTTTCAATCTCAAAGCTAAACAATCATCAAACAATATCCAGCAACCAATTTTAGATAGACCAAATGTATGATGAAATGTATCCAAATGCATGGAAAAAATCATCTTACCCATCTTGTATTTGTTTGGTCATTTAGCTTATCCATTTCCCAATTCCGCTGGCGGCGGGTTCGATCGTCGATCCCGAGGCTCCCAAACGCATCCACTGATGCGAAGGGATCGTCCATCAAGACCAGCCTGAAAATGGTTGGAGGTCGACATGAAACCCTCTCTCGGTATGTAAATGTTTTCAATCTTTCATGTATAACAAGCACCTGACTTCCAGTTTTTCCATGCATAAATCCAGCCAAATCCAGCTGATGAAACTGTCAATTCATATCATGGGCTGTGACCATTGTATTATATGTAATATATGTACTGAAGAGGTTTCTTTGGATTCATGTGCAGGCACTAGGCCAGCTGCATGGGTCCTCCAAGATTACTCTAGATTTGCATCCCGTCCCTTTGTTCTTAGTAGCTGAGTGAAGTACTAAACAAAGAATTGAAACAAAAGGATACAACATCATCCAACAGTCCCCCCCCAAAAAAAATAAAAATAAAGTCCAAATCACTTGGAGCTCAAGTGATATCCGGCTCGGGCCATCGAGACCTTAGCAGGTTGGAGAGGAAATGTCCAACCAGGGCAATTGAAAAAACTCAGGACAACCACCTAACCAACAGAGTGGATCATAGAATCATAGTGGTACTATCCCATGAAATGTAGAAATGTTTTAAATATAGAGTCGTATATATCAACCTTTAAATACATTTGACAAGTGCTTGCATGATGCTAAAATATCTTAAAATAGCCATAATTGTGCCATATATCCATATGTTGCCCAATTTTGCCCGGACCTAGCCATCCAAGCCAGCTGCTGAGTCAAGTAATCCACAGGTCCCACTGAGTCCGCCTCACTCGTGCCTTCTGTCCACCCGATAAGCTAATCCCACGAGCACCGATGGGAACCTGATCTCCTCCTGCGAGGCAAAGGCTGCACTTTGATGAAAGTCGTTTTCAACAGAGTTTCAATAACACTTCATCTAACCCCTCAAGAATGCCATCATATAGTCCCATCAAAGTCCCTAGTACCCTTGCTTTGGATTCCAAATAAGCTGTGCGGCACAATTTCCAAATTGGAGAAAGGTGTCAAATGTCAAATAACCACTGGGTTAACCAGGTTTAAGCTACAGGTACTATTTGCATAAAACACGCACACAAAAGAAAAACAGTGATCTAAGAGCCAACGACAGAATTCTTTACGTCATGTACACAGCTCCTTATAGCTCTTTGCTCCCAACTGATTTTTTTACCATGACCCAATGCAAAGGAACTCCAACCAAAAACATACCAACCATACCAGCTGAAAGTGACCGAATGTCACATCTCCCAAATATGTATCTTGATATACCACTTATATATAGTAAACGTATATATTTATATTCATACCAAAAAATCATGTGTATAAATTTATATACCTACTAGTATGTTCAGCAGGCACCTGGTAAAACTTTGAGATCTTCCCCAAGCGATGCAGCACGTAGGGCATCATCATAACCTGGTTTTCTTCGCAGTGTGGGGCTGCAACGCGGAGTCATCCCTCCAAGCTGGACTTCCAAGTGCCAGGCGATTTTGATCAAATGCTTGGCCAAAAAGAACGTTCTCCTTGAAAGCCATTGAGATTTTGGCATCTTTTTTTCGTCATAATATGTCAGATGGCAGGGACATTTCACAAGTGTTTGGCACTATACAGTACAATGTATGTCTATTTTTCAATCTGCACCAAAACGCAGGGTCTTGAGAGGGTTTGATGTCTGTTGTCTGGATGTTTCTGCAATATGGAGGTCACATCGGGGATTCAACACCGTTGCTTTTATGAGTGTTTCCACTGCTGACTCCAACCCCTCATTACTGGCCCGGCGGTGATGTGATGAGTGGATGTTATCATTTGCAGTCAAGATATATGTATCAATTCACCTGGATCCACCGTATTGCTCTCAGTTTGCTTGGCAAAAGAGATAGGCAACTATGGTACTTGAAACTGAAGCAGCTGGTACTTTTTGCAACTCCAAATGGATTTTTTCCCACTACAAAATTCCAGAAACCTTTCTTTTCCTTCCCTCATTTCCCTACTTTTGTTTGTGGCCTTCAGAGTGCCTTCGGCAATGTGAGGAATCTGCGGCAGGCAGTGGGCTGAACGTCCACATTCGAAATTGAAGGGGTCCGAGTTCTCACTTCAATTCTTTTTTTTTGGTGAATCTTGAAAGGAACATCTTCAAATTCCCCACAATATCCTGCAACTATTGATGTTTTTCAGTTTCGAACATGACTTTAGTTGAAGTTGAAACACATGCTGGTTAATTGCCCTGTTGACACCATGCCTGCGAGCAGTAGGCCACAATCTTCGGCCTACCTCACCAACGCAAGACCCATCAAATGCCAAGGGAAATGGCATTTAGCCCTTGTTGAGCAGTTGCTTGGCCTTTGCACACCTTGGACCTTCCAAAAAAAACAAGCAAGTGCTCATGAATTAAATCACCTACCTGGAAAATGCTGAATGTTGGACAAACCAAGAGATATGAGGTGACGTGACATGAAATGAATTTACACCTCAACTATGGATAAAGTGACTTTTAAAATGATTTGAAATGACACTATGTCAAACGGCAGTGTCACAACATGTCAAAACCTCTTTACCTGACAGCTTGTGTAGCCAACCCCTACCCTGCAATCGGAATTGGAAATCTGTTCCAGAGACCAACTGGCAAAATACAAATTGTCTTCAACAACACATTATGTGATAATGGGTTCAATCCGCAGGGGGCAACATGAACTAAGTATGTGTGTATATTAACAGTTTCTAGAAAGTACCTTAGGATATTGATATATGGTTTACTATTGCTATTGGTGGAATTTGTGTGTATAGATCTTTGATGGCCTTTACCATACTAAATATGAAAATCCTACATTTACAATATATGTAGACTCAGCGAGCCATGCATGATCCGAGTGAGAATGAGAGATTTATCAAATTGTCGGTTGAAATCCCACGGGCTACAGGCAACAACCTGAACTCTCGACTACACATCACCGCTTCACTTTGTGAAACTCAAAAAAAATGATGAGACCAACCAAACCAACCCAGTTTGACTCAGGCAATCAAACCTATATAATTCAAACTGAAATGCAATGCGAACCAAAACAAATTATACCAAGTGAACACATTGGAGCCTAATTGAACCTAACCCACCCAAAACCTACACATCCAACCAGCTAAACATCTTTCCTTCGCAACCCTTTGGCCCAAGGTACTGATCAAGGCTTTCTCTTCAGTCTCATCTGGGTGCAGTTCTCCCAACAATGCCTGCGGCAAACAAAAAACAACCTACAGACCCAAGGTATGCATACATATATATATATATACGTAAGTACAAAACATGATATCTAGGACAAACGTTAAATTGCATGGAAACTGGGGATTCAAAACATTTGCCAATAAGAACATGTTCACATATATATTGAATAATATACATTATACTGTCCACTGTGTACATATTGCAGGGAGTATTTGCAAGTCCGTCTGCTAAAAGCAATCTCCAGCAGTCATTTAGGTGGAGAATGATGAAGAAACCTTGCGGACTCACAATCTATGGCCATACTTCTCCCAAGCAACCAATAGAGCTGGCTAAAGTCCTTACTGTATAGGCTCTTCTGGACGGCTCTTTTTTTCCCTACCGTCCTAACTTTGAGTCAAGACTGTCTGCTTTTTGACTCTAAAAAGCTCTCAAAAAAAGTCTTTCTGCGACAATCATGGAAGTGGAGAATGGGTCCCTCCAACACTTCCTCAACGGTGCCCAGCCGGCCGACCTGTAGCAAGGCACTCTTGCCACTGCCTACGCCTCCAACCACTGCCACAAGTTCGCCACCTCATCCCCAGTCAAAATAGCAGGCTGGTAGATTGCTGGAGTGGTCATTGCATTTTGGTTCCTCAAAAAATGATCAGATCCTGTTACATCCTCGAGTTTAACATATATAACCTGAAAATGATGGGTTCTTCCAACTTCGGAATCTCCAACAAAAACCTGTTGAAAGTGCCATTTTCATTTGAACCATATTTCACTTTGGGAGGGTAACTGCCTTATTTTCTGGGAAGCCCCTGCAAGGGATCTGCAACTGGACCTGTCGAATGGCTGGTGCTGTGGCAGCATCTACACCTCAGCGTTTTTCCCTGGAAGATTGACGGCTGGGAACCTACAGCCATCACCCATTTTTTTAAAGGAAAAATGACCTTCCAAAGCTCTATGGTCGTATGTTCCAGCCGTTAATTTTCCGGGGTAAAAATGTTTTTTGTAGGTCTGTGGAGTACCTTGGCGGGAAAACCAAAATAGCAAACAAAAAAATCTCCGGATGCTTCTGGATGAGAATCTCTGCTGATGGGATCCCAAACTTCGGAGAACCAAATTCAGACTCTTAATTTTGAACATGGTAGAAATTGGAAGTCGAAGGTTACTGTATATCTGAAGTCCCACACAAAATCAAATAAGAATTCGAATCACTGCAGTTTAATACAACTTGCAGAAGGCAGTATGAAAACTTAAGTAGCTCATGTGACAAACTCCTCTAGTATACATCTTGAGCACACATGAGATACGGTTGGAGTCGAAACCTATAGACCATGCAACGCGGGAACGTGTGTAAGTGTGTACTGCATCACCTCCCCCAAGAAAAAGCTATCTATCTGTTTTGGCGTGCTTGAACTTGAGAATATACAAGAATCAAGATATATATTCTACCATTGCCATAATACCTTTTGAAACAAAGCAGGGTGAAGCTTTTGCACTGCCCTTGGCCACCCCAACCCCAGCAGTAGGTGCCCTGAACTGTCACAAACTCGCCTCGCTGACGCAAGATGATAGCAGTACTGCTTCATGGCGTAGGCTGTGAAAGGGAGGAACATACCGATACAAATGTACAGTAGACAGTACACAAATGTATGCAGTATGAAAATGACAGCGGAAGATATCGGAAGAGCACATGACCACATAAATTCCATGGAGACTTTGTTGATTCGCAGTGGTTCCATAGCTTGGGGTTGGATCTTTTATCCCATGCCTTATCCACCTCCCTTATTTGAATTTGATCCAATCCATTCATTGACAAGATGAGACTCATATGCATACCCGTTCCGCAAACAAAACACCACAAGGTTGGTGGTACAGGTACCGGTTAAAAACAACTCGTGATGCTGGGCAAGAATACTGCCAACTACTTTCCATTTAAGTAGAACCTTGCTTGCCAGACTTTCCGGCTGTAAAACCACCAGTGTGCCCAAGTATGCCAGTCTGATTCCCGCCTCCTGTGGAAGGCCAGTGCTGCAACCATTGTGGGTGTCCATTTTGAAGGGTTGGCCTTGATGATTGCAAAGGCCAGTGAGGGGGACTGAATTTCCCAATCACAACGTGTCCGTGTTGATGCTTTCAACACACTTCACTATGAATGGCCACGGAGTGTTTCCAATCATCTACAGAGGTTCCAACCGCTGCCTACACAGTGACACCCATGAAGTATGCGTCACATCAAATTGCCATGGGACACATGGCCGAGGAAAACTCAGAATCTGATTAGCAGACTCAAGCTTGTCAGTTAGATAACCCACTATACCAATGGAATCTAAATATCTGAACAAATTGCAGTGACCTTTTGAACCTACGTGTCCCTTTTGCGCCTTTGTCATCCCTACACATCTCTACAGTCTGTAAATGAAAATCATTGGCCCGGATGCATTGCACTCATGGGTAGCAACTCGCAGTAACATGAACAAACATCTGCCAAAGTGCTTACAGGCAGAAGCAATGAATGTCCACAGCCGACATAAGAACACAGCAAATGAAAGCCAATCTCTCTTTATGATTGGAGATCTTCTACTCACATGTCAAATACAAAGCAATATTATACTTATTACGTTAGGAACCGATGCTTTAATCATAACTTCTCTCAAACCTCCATGCCTGAAAAGCCCCCGTTCCTTATTCCCCATTTTAGCATCCGTACGCTTCAGGGAGCTTTAGGAAGGCTTGGATGCGTGTCAAACTAGGCCTGAAGTTGGAGTTGTTTGGTGGAGGGTGGCTGTCAAAAATGGGGCTCTGTCAATTGTTTGTCATTTTTTTGTACATCCTCATGCTCTTTTTCCACGGTGGATTCCAACTGGTCAACCAGCATGACGAGTATTTGAAGTTGAGGGTCCAGATCAAGGAAAAGCCAGGCTCCCCCCACGAGATGGCCGCAACCTTGGCCAAACCTCAACCACAAATGCACACATCTGTCCATGGAAAAAATGTATTCCCATGTTAATCCATCACCTTCTTACTCACCACAAATCAAAAAAAAACAGGAACAATGAGCCGACCTCTAGAACCTCCGGAAGGAGAAAAAATAAGCAAGAGAACAGGTGTGTTGCGGCTGGGTTCCGTGACTTTGCGCAAGAATCTCGCAAGAGCTACGAAGACACGCCCTGGCTCTCGCGCCGAAGCAGGTACGGGTCACTGAAATGTTTGAAACTCAAAAATAGACATTGGAAGCTGCTGAGATCTTTTGATGATCAAAAAACTTTCAGGTCTTTCCCAGGTGGTGATTTTCGGGTTTGACTTTAGTTTAAGCGGGTGTGTCGTCTACATATATCTCTTTAGATGTTTGAACATTGTGCCAAGCATAAGCATGGGGCGTTGAGTGGATTTGTAGAGGCATGGCTTCAAGAAAGCTCCTGTGACCATAGGTAAGACCCTTCACTGGGGAGCATCCATGATATTCCATGACAGCCTTTCCCAAATGAAGGGAAACCGAACGATTTTCCGCTCATTTGCAGCTCCACTTCAGCCCTTTTGTGCAGTCTGATAGCAATCTACATCAACCAACCGTACTCACTTTAAAGACGTATGCTAGAACATCAAAAAACACGGAGAAAATGTTGAGGATTGACACACATTTCCCTACCACCTTTCCCTACATTGTCACAGAAAATATCTGAAAAAACGATTTTCGCTGGGCGCACAGAATCTGCAAGCTGGTGAAAATCGTCCCCACCTTGGAGTTCCAAACTGGGAAGACGAGAAGGATCATAATCTGAATATAAACGTCTTGTGAAATTTGCTTTAATAGACTGCTATATTCATATATAAGATATATATATATATAAATATATATATATATCATATATATAATTGTGGCAATGTCATGGCAACGTCTACAAGCAAAACCAGAAGTTGAATCGGACGAAGAACTCACAATTTCCTCAACAACACTTCGAGAGCGATCGAGAGTAGTAAAGCCCAAAAACTCTTAAAAGTAATTACCAACTAGATCAAAATTGACTCTTTAGCAAGATAGTTGACATCCAAGCTCAAATAGTGCAAATACCTGAAATAAAAAGGGAACTGGATAATGTTTGAGACGAGTCCCAGGCCTCAAGATCAAGTCTAACACTTACAAGAGTGATTAAAAAAATAACACAAATGTGAGTGTATTGTATATCTGCTTGTATATCGATAGATCTGTCTGTCTGTACATCACTTCAATCTACTTATTAGTGGTCTTGATAGCACCGAGATAGCCCATGCGATAATGCCTTCCGGCCTGCCCTGGAGCACCCTCACATCATGTGCTCCATAGATGGCAGCATAGCCCACCAAGCCGGACCTACAGTTGACATCTGTCAGGAAGTAGTGACTTGTAGATTCATGGATCAAGTCAAGGGTCCAAAATGCAGAAATCTAGATCATATTGGTTTCGTAAACATTGAAACATTGTTACGCAAAAATGTTGAAACAAATTGAGCCAGCACTTTGTGATTATTTTTCATCAGTTTCATTCCCCCACAAACCAAAGACACAGGCACAAACTTTTTGCATCTTTTTGCCGGGGATCCGGACCAAATGAGAAGTCGTGGAAAAAGTAACATGATGGAGGTCAAGCCCTCAGAGAATCAAAGAACTTTGGCATGGTAGAAAATCGGCCGATGATCCTCCACTTCATGATTTTCGCGAGAATCACTGGTCCTATCAATCATCAGGATGCTTGGATCTCCTAAACTCCTACTTTAGAATGGGTATGACCATGCTACATGTTAAGTAAGTTTGACCATGTCATTTTTCAACTACATAACCGGTCGTTCAATTCATATACTGGATTCATCTACAAATCTTTCGAGAAAAAAAACGTTTTCTTCATAGCCAAAGAAATTGAAGGGGGAATTATCGATTTTCTTGTACTTGCCCTGTTTTGAGGAAAATGAACGAACATTATGTGTTTTACTTTCAGGTACCTCCAACCAATTGTGATTCTTCAATGTCACTTGCAGGATGTGGGTTTGCAAAGGTAGCAGCATGGAAAGCAACAGCTCAACATCCTGCCCACAGTTTAATGTAATGACCTGATATGCTGAGTCATCTTGAAAGGATTTTGAACCCTGCATCTTCCATGCTGAGGCTGGTCATCTTTTTCCGGCTTGATGAAAGTCGTGCATTCCAATCTGACAGTGCCCACCCTGTGTAGAAATTGATCCAACGTTAAAAGCCAAGCCGTTGACACATGTGATGTTCCAGTAGGACCTGGGACAGGAATTTCCAACTTTGAAACCTATGGACCCAAGGAACCCAATGATCCAACTTTCAGGATAATTGGCAAATCTAGTCGTGCTTGGGCTATGATAACTCCACATCTGGAGGATCTCAATACGGATGCCAAGTGATCCATACGACATCACACATTCTTCAATTCAATAGCCACATTCTGCATGATTTTTTCAATATGAAACATCCCACACTTCTTGCAAGTCACAAAAGTCAGTCTAAGAATCCTTGGTGGAAAGGGATGGGTCACTAAAGATTTTACCATGTCTCACGAGAAATCATGCGAAACATTCACCTCATTCCACCCGAGAGATGAAACCGCCAGCTGAGATTTTTACATAAAAATCCTTCCCATCCCCCCGAGGGAAAAACAAAACATTTGCTAATTTGCTAGAATTCAGGTTCCCGGAGGCTTTCAAAAAACCACTGGGGTCAAAAAGAAAGAAAGTCCTAGCAGATTTCAACATTCAACATGTGTTTTTGTTTATGTCCCTTCACCGCCTTCCTTTCTCAAACATCAGTCCCCACAGGCCATAAATGACCTCCAACCAACCAAAAACTCCAAGAAGACATGGCATGCCTCAAAGCTCCAACTTCTTGTTTCCTCAAACTCGCCAACTTTTCTTCCATCGCCATCTGCCCGCAGGGACTGGTGGACCATGTCGGTTGACTTGCTGGCATCAACATGTCAGAAATATCTGAATACGGGGTTTATATACCGACAGCCCAAAAGGGGGGTAGGGGATGCCAAAGGGTGGAACACTGTATGATTTTTGATATATAGCATATAACTCTTCATGATCCGTTTTTCTGGTGAAGAGTTGAACCAAAGAAATCATAATCAAATTTCATCCGCACCTGCATCACTGAATCTTTGCACATGTACACATCAGAAATCAGAATATATATATATATATTATACAAAAAAATGAAAAATATATTGATCATTAGTAATTATTAGATCTATATCTTTGAATCCTGCATCCTTGTAGGTTCCCCTCTCCATGGAAAGCTGGAGTGATGGAGCCTCCCATCCATAGCACTTCACAATACGCACCTGATAAACGGAGCCAGGTAGATATACGACATCGGATCAAGTTGCTTGAGTGCCTTCATATCAATGGCAACAATCAACTGATATATCACTCTTCTCCCTATCCATGGGCGCGTGTGTCATATAACTTCACAAACGCCAACACCACACCAAAACATTCCCGAAATTCATTGAAATTGGGGCATTGACACCTGCCCCACCTGCCTTGGGAAGTTGTTTAGGCAACTTCTGGTGGCTGAGTTTTGCTGAGTCCCAGGCTCCAAAAAGCACCTCCCTCAACGTCACCACGCGTTTGTCGGTGCCTTGGAGTTTCAAGGCTTTGATTCCCGTGGTTGGTCGCCTATGGGTTGACTTGCGGCATGCCTTCATTGGTTTAAAAAAAGCAAGATTGAAAAAAATCATAAGGCAATAAAACATACTGTATAAATTAAATCAGATAAACATAATCAATAACCATATCAAACACCACCAATATAAAATCATGAGCTGACAAAACATGTCCAGAAAGTCCAGGCACTTCAATCTCAACGCCTGTCAAACTTGACGTGCTCTTGACAAAAGGCCCGTTTGGTCAGCTAGCATGGGACCACTGTGCAACTGGCACTATGGCATGCCGTCAAACTCGCAGATCTTCATGCATCAGCACGTTTGAAGTAGTCAACTAGTTAAAGAATTTGCCTCATGCATGCCACGTATCATCATGTATGCTGAGTACATAAATCTTCTCTCTCTAAATGAATATACATGACATGTATCACGACAGAGAGCGAAAGCAAAATAAAACAGTGTACTTGACAGTACTTTTTGCTGTGGAGTCTATGTAGGCTCGCATAAATTGTTTTTGATGTCATCGATTGTCATAGTCATAAAACGTGTGTGTGCGTGTCATATTGCACTTACAGTGATGATTTACAATGTATCAACATTTCATTGCACTACAGAGACCTACAAACTATAGGTTCTTTCAAAAATCCTACAACTAGTTGGTGGTTTCAATCCATTTGAAATATATTAGTCAAATTGGATCATTTCCCCAAGTAGGGATGAAAATAAAAAATATTTGAAACCACCACCCAGACAATGTTCTGTTGAAATGTCTGGGAAAGAGCTGCTGAGTGCCGATACGTTCTTGCAAGGCAAGCATGCACTTGCCAATCGCACCGCCCAGGAGCACAGCCAACACCAACTGGGCGCCAATCCATGGGTCATGAGGTTTTGAAACAATCGCAACCAACGGTAAGGCACATAACATATCATACAGTCATGGATCAGGTCTTACATAGATAATGGAAAAATCAACTGTATATGATATACGATTATAGGTATATCAATTTTATTGTAGAACAAGCAATTAACAATTATATTATATATAATAAATTAATTTCAATCTTTGAATGTTTTTGAAATCGGTAAAAATTGTGCCTTATCTTTTCCCACCTATGTTTCACTCCGGATTTTTCCTATACTGTTTCCTGGATTGAACAATCCTTTGTAAACATCCTCATGGAGGGAACAAGGAAAAGGTGGAATCGCAGGTTCTCACAAAGGATGCTTTCCTATTTAACCAAGCAAAAGGCAGCTATAAATCCATCAATACTAACTTCCTTGCCAAAGTCTTGTTGAAGTTGGATCGATAAACCCTCAAGTTCACATGAAAATATATATATCTCGCAAATCATGCTGAATACCACAGGCAACTTTGAAAAAGGCCAGAATTATTCAGATTCTTCCTTTGCTTCCTTTGTGGATGTTTTTGGGGCGGGACGTTTTTCTGATGTCATTATCACTTCGCACAAGGCTTTGCGTTCATTTGCCAGGCTGTCGCACCATGGGGATCGCAGTAGCGAAAGCACAAATCGTTGCCAGCCCTGGAGGGTCCAAGCAGAAAACTGCCATAGTTAGTTTAGGCCCGCTTTGGATTCAAGAATTCCAAGAATCACAGGCCAGGAAGACGCAACTCTGTGGCCATCAAACACAATAGAACCACCCATGACCTCGGGCACCAAATGGGCGGGAAAACACAACAACTTGACATCTTGACTCCTGGAATTTGAGAACCTTGAACCCACCGTTTCGGATGCAAGGCTCCCTGCAATGCAGAACTGGCTGCCAGGCAAAACCTCGGTTGTTATGGAAACAAATGGTTTGAAATCAAAGATGGAATCCATGGAGGGCTAAAATTTCAAGTCCGGCAAGAGTTCCAATATCCTGAAAATCTGGTGTACATCTGTACATCCCAAAGGCTTGGTACTAAAAGGTCCGGAGAGTTGTTCAAGCAGCGAACTGTGAGTCATAGATATCGAGAAATAAAATGATGATGTATAATTACTAAGCTGCTAAAATGTGCTATGTAACATGTTATAAACGAAAAGTGGTGAAAAACACATACATACATAATACAATCATAATACAAGAAAAGGTGCTTTAGCAACTCTTGCTGTTGCCATCAATCATCTTCCAACCCCGACCCCCTTGACCCCCTTGACCCTTCAAGGACCCCGACGACTCAAAGCAACCAATCAGAGCCGTCAAAACATCGTGGTTCAAAAGCCTTGGGAGTCCGCAACGTGTCTACATCTTCCATTGCTTGACAATCGCCAAGTAAGGATTCTTGTCTTGTGCATGGTTGGAATCATCCTGGTTCAAAAATGGAGTGTTAAAAGCTTGTCTTGGAATCATAAGTACTTATATACCAAATATGATTCAGTGCAATCATCTTGAACCTTTTGATGTCTTGCTGGGAACCTTGGCGGTGATCTATTTCAAGCTTTTTCGATTACTGTAATGTTTGTGTCATCAAGTGGTCATGTAGCTCATGGCTGAAATCCTGAAAACCTTTCAATGACTCAGTAGATAGTATGTAACATCGATGATGGTAGTTCTGAATGGCCAGCAGTGTTGGAACGATAACCACTAACACTAACCCATGAAATAATTTCAATAGGGGCCAGTTTGTGCCAATGTGCCATGTATTGACTGCCAAGCAACGTCTGAAGATCCGCCTTGATCGTGGAATCCTCATCTCCTACAGGGTGTTATCGGAGGCTAAGACTGCTAAGATGCAGAAATATCGCTATTCACTTGGTTCAATGTCAGCTCTCTCTATCTCTCCCTGCCTGGTTTCCCCCAGGCCCCAAATCATCCTTCTTAGTATCCAATGTACATGCTGAATTTCCATGAATTGCCGAATTGCTATAATTTTGATGAAGGGATGTACAGGATACCATACTGTAGTATACCTACACTGTACCTACGTGCCAAAGCTTGAGCGCTCCCAAATGGCCTTCTTTCGGAGTCTGATCTACACTGGAGGTCCTCAGGGTGGATTTGGTGGATCCACAGTCAAGGTACAGTAGTGCAAAAGAAAGCAAACAATCGCAGGGATTTGCAAGAAGGAAATCACAGCTACGAATTGCATTTAGGTTTTTTTTAAACATCTTCAGTACGTCTCTTTTGCAACCCCCAAAATAAAAGGAATCTATGCAGAGTGTTTCGTGAATTCAAAAAGGCTAGGTGACCTTGTTTGACCCCCAAGTGAATGCCACACTGATTCTGAAGAAATTGGAACTATGTTCTTGGAAATTTGTTGGAACTTCCCTGATCTGGCCCCCTTACAGCCATTGGTGTGTTCAAATCCTTCGATTTTCCACCAACATTTCCACAAGGCAGTTTCTGAAAATCCCCGTGCTCTGGGCTTCCATTCGATGGCAAGCGTTGTGCCTTTCGAAAGAGTGCGACCTGCACTCAGCAACCAGGTTGATGCTGGGAGATTTATTGGTTTAAAAGCCGGCACTGGCACCATGTTGGTGTGAGTAGCATGGAGTGAGAGGTTACATATCAAACATTTTCAGTGAGCAAGGGACCAATAAAATCTAGTGTATATATATATAGGTGATTTGTTTGCTGTAGATGCCATCTTTATCTTTCTGTTTCATGTCAAGCCGAAGCATGATTTCTTGAGCTAGCGGTACACTGGTACACGTCTGTCAACTCAGGGAAAACATGGCACATCTTACAGTCATATTAACCGGTGATGATCTGGGTATGATCGAAAGACCATACGCCATACGACCTATAATTACAGCTTCTGCATGCTATTTGGAGAGTGTCAATGGCGCAGGCTTTGAACCCCCCTGAGATCTACACAGCAACACCGCCACAAAGTCGTTGGTCCTTAGGGACATGAAGGCAACACCATCCCCAAGGCTTGGAGGCCTCTTTCAGCCCAAACCCAAACGCCATCTTCAAATCCGAGAAGTATCGAACGTATCTGACGTATCCGACGTATCCTTAAAAGGATCCTTTTATCTTCAGCTTGCTGCTGCTGCACTGAGTGGCATAACTACTAGACTCATATATTCAAACACAAGAAATGATGGTTACCAATGTTACCACCTGGACCTACCAGCTGGGCTCATCCACAAGTTGCGTATTGACGGAGTTCGTCACCTCAAGTCGTTTGGAACATCCCACGAATCCTAAGGAAACATTGAATCATCCCCATGGCAAAGGCAAGTTACCTTTCTCACTTGACAGGATCTCAGGCTCATGAACTGTTCAATCAACGGTATTTCTCATTCTAGATATATTTTGCGGTTCCATTTAGGTGCAGTACCATCTTTTTTTACCAATCTATCTGCCAGAATTCTACCCCCACCCCTTGTCTTTCTCTGTTCACTCTCTCTCCCTTGCTAGCAGGTTTCTCTGTACTAATCTTGTTAAATAATCTACTTCTTGCTACAGTATAAATATAGTGCCTAAGTCTATCAATCAGTCAAAATGCGTCTACGTTGTCTCCTGATTCGCTCTTTCAATATAGACAAAATAAATGCAGATAAGTATGCATACACTGTAATTACTCGTTCATGTAATTACGATTTTCCTCATCTCAGGTACAATGACTGCTAAAAATGGTCTTTCAAAACTCAACCAGTTTTCCGGGGACTTGTTCATAGTTGAACACCAGCACAATGAGTCTCCAGGCTGATGCCAAGACGATCTGCCCAATAGAGTAGAAGGAAAATGCAAAGATCGCAACCTCAGGACGTTCAGGTCTCCGGGGAAATCCGCACCATGACACCGTGATGATGCCATTCGATAGGTGCCATGGAAAGGGTGCTTGGGATGCGACCAAAATCTGGTTCGTCATATTGCGCTCCTGACAAGGGAATGTCCAACCACTCCATGCGCTCCATGAAATATCTTGGAGTCAAAGCAATCTGCGTTTGGACTCAGAGCCAAGATCAGTTGGGCATTTTGTGACTATATTCATGAAAATCATGCTTCCCAATGTTTCCCCATCCAAGCTGGTTTCAAAATCAAGTGATTCGGGTGCCAAAATAATAGGACATATATATCAATATAATACCTGATGGCCCATGTTTAATAAACAACTTTCCAACTCATGAGGCCTCAAAGGGGTGCTCGGCAACCCAAGCCTTGCCACGCGGGCCAAAGTGCAGTTGTAAAAAACTTACCCTCCCTGAAAATAACATAGCACCTGAAAATGGATGGTTTGAAGACTAGTTTCCTTTTGGGATTGGGAAGGCCTGTTTTCAGGTGCTATGTTAGTTTCAGGGAGGGTACTATGTTGACCTCTCATCCTCCTTGCACGTCAATGTGTGAAGCGCAATTCAAAACCACATGTCACATGTATGTATAGATGTCAAAATAACAAATGCTTGGAAATTCCTTGACTGGTTCCAAACAGTTGCCAGGGCACCAGCATGGCTTGACCTAGTGTACTACTGTAGTGTATCGCTTCTTTCCGGTGTTGTTGTTGTGTGTTTCCTGATCTTGTCCTACAAATGCACCCTATTTGACACTACACCTGCATCTAGTTCACCAAAACACAGCTTCTAATTTCTAAAAACAAACACCATCTTCTTTCCTCATCAACTTTGCCCAACTCTCGCGTCTGATCCCAATCACACTCCGCCTGTAACTTGAAGAAGTGCATCAAGGACTTGGTGTTTCAGGTGTCAGCCGTCAGTCCGGGAAAACAGCCAGTACCCTTATGGCCCAAACATCTCTAGGAAGCTACATAGTTACCCTATCTGCAATGAGGAATACATCCAATACATCCACAAATCCTTGGTTCCAGCTGTGGTCTCCTAAAGTAAGGGGGCGTGTAACCTTCCAAAATCCACGAAGTTTTGACCACAAAACACCCCCGACTATTAGCTGGTTGGTGGTTTCAACCCATTTGAAAAATATTAGTCAAATTGGAAATCTTGCCCAAATAGGGGTGAACATAAAAAATATGCGAAACCACCACCCAGATTAATGACTAAATATGTGTGGTTCTATACGGTCTCATCTGTAACAATGCGGTTGTTTGGGGTCTGTTCAGCTAGAATCCCTCAAGCCTGAAGGTATCTTGTTCTCAACATTGATACTGAAGCAATGGACTCAGTGATAGTTGTTCCATCTGATCGTTATACATGGACTTCAATCTTGTATGTTTGAGTCTGGATTTTGCACAGTGGCAAAGCCCAAAACTGGTGTTTTCAAATCATGGACTCTCAAAGAAAAAACACAGTTTTTTTTGCAGATATCAACTGAAATTTGAAAAACTTTCACCAACACCAGCACATCTGTCATCATTGCCAACGCGGTACCAACACCAACAGTAACAGTCACCACCACCTGGAACCGAACTAGCATTTTAAATGCCAATCTTGGGTCCATGACGTCCGTACTGGTAGCTGGGTTGTCGCACAAATCGCACCAAATATACGGAGTACAACTGACCCAACCTGGAATGATGGCCGTATCAGGCGATTGGACGGAAGTATATTGTTTCTAAATCCAACAGAATCAAAAAATCCCGAGAACATCTGTAGCAGATGTACTGCAGCGCTTCTTATATTCCCGCTAATTATCACTCTCACACCATCCATATACCATCATTCTCATTCATTCTCTATTCATGTCTTGTTCCGAGAGAGCATTCTCAGGTTCCACATTCGCAAACTCCCCATGAACGAATGGTTGA
This sequence comes from Breviolum minutum Mf 1.05b.01, assembly GCA_000507305.1. Classification (NCBI taxonomy): domain Eukaryota; class Dinophyceae; order Suessiales; family Symbiodiniaceae; genus Breviolum; species Breviolum minutum. The sequence goes on from DF239137.1 coordinate 283,450, forward strand.
AGTCCGTCAACCCAGCAGGTACAGCGTTTGTGACTTGCGCGAAAACTTGCGCAATGTTGCGACCACAATGCTAACTTAACTGCTGATGGTGGTAGGTTGCCATATCATCAACTGATCGAATACGGTTTGATAAGGCTCACTTCTGCTGTACTGCGGCTCTGACAGAATTTGACTTCCATAGGCAACTGCACCCATAATCCTGGCGCTGCAGATAGGTTGGCGAAAGGTGCTTGACTCATCATCCCAAGACATGTGGTATCAGCACACATCAGCTAAGGACAGGCAAGAAATGTGGCTTCTTGAGTCAACTTGGTTACCTACCGAGGCGATCCAAGGCGGATCTATCACCACTTCAAAGAAAAACAAGCCAGGGATGCAACTTGGACCTTGGCCACATCTTGATGAAGACGTTGGCCTCAATGCCAGTGCCAAAAAACATCCAAACAAAAACACCATGTGCCACATCTGTTTCCGAATGAATTTGCGGGGACCTTTCTCAAGGTGGTGCAGCTGGCTATAGATGCTGAGTCCCACAACCAAAGGAGTCACTCGACTGGGCTTCCCGACAATGCTGGCTCTGTCAGCACCCATGGTCTGTGCCCAAGGCAGCGTACACAGCAATTGCAAGGAAACATAGGTGGGAAAAAACTGACTACAGCATTTGGCTCGAAGTGAGGATGTCAAAAGGGTTTAAGGCATCTGGAGTATGTCAAGTACCAGCCCAATCCATAGTGGGCATGGGTCAAAACAACATGGACACCGCGCCATATGATTATGAAATTCTTGGGTTCAAGCTAAATTGGAGCCAAACAGATGTACAGTTCACTCCCCTGTTGATTCCATTTTGAAGGCTTTTCTTTCGTTCCATTCCAAGTTTCCATGAATACTATATGCATTTTCCATCAATTCCCACAAATACCATCCAGTTTCAAGTCCTTACCTGTACTTCTTCTGCCCAGCACTTCTCAAATTGATCCGCGCTGGCATTCCTGAAGGGGAAACCAATTCAAGGTCTGCAAGGTCGGAATGTGACCCTGTTGGGTGATGTTAGATGCGAACACCCATTGGTTTAGAAACGTTTAGAATGCTGAGGTTGGCATTTGGGCATTCCCTCGTTAAGACTCTCAGACAGGGGAGTCGCATTCAAAGTGGTCACGAAGGGTCACGATGCCCCAAAATCAGTTCATAGCGAGGGCCTAAACAAATTACATGAACCCATAGCCGAAGCATCAGCAGTCTGAGGGATAAAGACTTTTGACTTTCTGAATAATGATTGTCCAGAGGAACAATAATGCGTATATATATGAACGCATACACACAAATACATACAAATACGAGTTAGTTTCGGTTATGTATCCAAATAACCTTGCACACATGTTTCCTCATCCTTTATTTAATTCTGCAAACCTGACGTGCCATGTGCATCGTCGGATCTTGATTGTGACCTGCTAAGTGCTGGCATTGCAAGACACTACAGTGTAGGAGATGCTTCTCTCTAGCCATGCTTTCATCTTCCGGGTAAGATACAGAACCGATGAATGAAAGCAACTGCGGGTATTTCAACAACATGGAAACTATATAGACTATAGACTATAAGTTATATATATACATCATATATGATATATGGTAATAGGGTGGAAATGCTGCACCCCACCATAGGAATTAATGACAAAATCGTGACGAAGCATGCCTCTAGCCTTTGGCAAAAAAAATGGGGAGGTGTTCTACGGAAAAACTTGATGTGATACAGAACTACCTTGGGTGCCCGCACGCCATGTCTTCGCGGAAACCCAACCTGAGTGTGTTGGCCAAATCACAACATTTCAAACATTCCGTAAACATATAAGTTCTGATGCCACATGATTCCATGGCACATCATATATGACAACACCCCTGTAACCTATGCATTTGAATAACCTCTAATATGGTGAGACACTCGTAGATGTGGGATGATTTTTGCACCAAAAGCGCTTCCACCAGGACCCAAACTGTGGAAGTTGATCTGCCTTGATCTTTGTAAGAGCCGCGTTCCTCACGTTGCAAGGTGATGTTGTTTTTAAAAGAGCCAGGTATTTATGGAAGTTCAAAAAATCCATATTATGTCTAGTGTTATTGTCAAAATGGTGTGATATCCTGCTGATTCTTCACTGATGTTTGCTGACTGACAGATTCTCAAGGTTTCACCAAGGGTCAAGGAGTGTCCCCAACGTGCAGCCCACGGAGAAGCCTTAGTTGAGGGGAAGATAGGATTTGCATGAGCAAATGCAATCAACTTAGCATGGCATGATGGCATGGCAGTATGGATTCGGAATTTGGGATAACTCGGAAGTTACCCTACCATGTTCCACCCTATCCGTGGCTCTGCTGTGAAAAGCCACCCAGGAGATAGAGAGCCAGCTGAGAAATCCTGTGGTCTCAGTGGTTGATGGTTGGGAAAGCCATGGAATGAAATGCAGGTGCAAACATAAATCAACAAATTCCAAAAGTCCGGGAAGTAGTTTGTTCCGAGTTATTCTATGCATAATCAATTTGTCATATTAAATACTGTAAATATAATACAGGATATACCTGGATCTTCCAACTGTGTGAAATTTGGGCCTTTTCACGAAAACAAAAACCTACCAAAGGGCAGATGTTTTACATATTTAGAAAATCCAGGCACTGTATATACTTTTAATGGGGACCAACCTTCAACGGAAGAACCTTAGATGCTGCTGATCTTTGAGTCCTCTTCTTATTGTTCCCATACTGCGCTCGTTTGAAGAACACTCAAACAAACTAATGCTCTTTGTCATTCTGATAATCATGGTTATGGAAGTGTTTTGCGCCTATAGACCAACAGCACGCTTCAAGGCTTTCCATAATATACCATGAGGCATCCAATTTGACACATCCGTCCTTGTCTCCATACCTTTGTTTCAGCATCCATGTCTTCCACCTTTCAAAAAAAAACGGCCGAATCGATTGCAGCTTTGTGCACCTTCCGTAAAGGTGCCAAATTTTGGGAAGTCCCCTTATAGTGTTTAAGGCATGGTTTAAGGTGCAATGCGACATTTTGCATTTTGGATGATCACTCGGAGACTACTTGAACGCAAAAAACGCAAAATTTGACGAAAAACCTCGAATGAGAAATTCAGCAAACAAAAACTTAATTAAGTCTCCATCTCATCTTTCTGTTCAAAAATGATTGAATAAGATGAATTCCACCCAAAGGAACGCTGTGCTCGCCGCCTTTTGTCCAGCTGCCAGCTTGGAATCAAATCCTGGAGTGCCTAGAAGCGCATATGTCAATAGCAACGGCATCAAAGACGTGCGCTTGCTGGGGCAGCCCTTGAGGAAAACATAGGAAAACCCTACTTAACACATCAGGTCCAACTGTACCTGCCGAGAAACATGCAAAAAATCATATCAAAAACCTACCAACTAAACTATACTCAAGTCATCTAGGCAAACGGACGCTTGGTCATGCCGCGGACGATGAGGCTCACCTAAAAACCATTCGTGCACTGCTGCAACAAACGTGAGGACTTAGTACCTTCAACTGCAACCCATCCGGAACATCCTGGTACTTGAAGTATTTAACTTGCAGTCAACCGTCAACTGGATTATCGGATCAAGAAAACTTAAACTCATTCTGCCGTTGGAAAGTGAGGCACAGAGAAACGCTGGCAGGAAGTTCTTCCATCCGAATCCTTGTCTGTCTCGGCATTCTTGAGCATCCAGGCAGACACTACATAGATCATGCCATAACAGCCCAAGACCATCCACCTGCCATCGTGGAACTGAAAAAGTTCACAACTGACGAGATGACCCCGGACCAACATTCACCCTTAAGGAAAAAGGAATGGCTCACAGGTGGACTTTAGTTCCAAGTTTACCTCTCAAAGGCTACAGATCAATCTTCTTAAAGATACAGAAAAAAGCTAGGAACACTCGGAAAATGATTTGAGGGAGCTGGCCCTGATACATTACATCTCAAATTCCTAAACCTTGGCATGATATTCAGCTTCGTCGTAGTCCAGAGACAAACAAACATCCTGTGGTACTTATCCCAATTGCCCAGCAAAGCAATCAACATCAATCAACACTTGCTTTTCTTGCATAATTAAACTATAGACATACCTCAAGCACTCAGTTCTTGATACTTTATACCCAACTGTGAGTCCCAATATATTTTCCTTGGATGGAACACAGTCCTTGCAACATGAATCAAGCGATCCAGGAAAAAAAACAACATCGGCAGGTTCCACTCTGATCGGATCATCGCTTCTTCCGCCTTAAGAAAAACCCCCCATCGGAAGCCCCATCCCCGAAACCGTGGGTCCATGGGTCCATGGATTGGATCGGAGATGACCTGATATATTTTCTTAGTGCGTCTTGAGTCTGAAAAGATTGTTTTTTAGGATTCATATAATTATTTTTTCCATTCACAAGCAACGGTTGAGACCTATTTGAGATGGGTGTAGTATGATGTTTTATAATAAAACTGCATCGACATGTTGAAGGTAATCTAATGCCACAAATGGATAATCCTGAGAGCTTCATCTTTCCCAACCCAAAGGTGATCCTTTGGTGCAATCAACCACGGCGGTAGAAATGTACCGTGGCTTAAAATTTACAGGACTCAGTCATTCTTCCATGCCAAAGGTTGCCACTTGAAAATGGATTTTGGAACATATATTCAGTGGACTTCTGGATCCCAAAATGACATCCATTTGATAATCGAGGTTCAGGTGTTCTGGTTTCGCTGTTTCCGACTTCGGGCTTGGCATCTTCTGTGCTACCGATGCGACTGGTTGGCGTAGTGCCCTTCAATTGTTTACCACGTTGCTAAGCATCTGGCCAACATGCCCAACGACTTCCTTGGATTGCGATGATTCGTATGTTCTGTCAACCTCAGCTGCAGCATATGCAGTCACTGGCGGCACATCTTCACAGTCTTCAACTGAATGGGAAACAGAACCAGTGGTTCATTTGCATCAATGTGACGCAACTAACTCACAATTGAGGTAAACAAGTTTCTTAGACTACTACAGTAACTACTCCTCCTAATCCTACTCGTAATACTGAGGGAAAGATACTAAAAAAACAGTACATCGATCGCTTTTCAATTTAGACCGGCAACGCCACTGGTTTTGCTTCGGCGTCCTCGTGTTTCTCCTTGCAAGGCAACACGGGTTTCCGGTTTCTGGCACATAAAGGCAACGTCACTCAAAAAGACATTTCATACTGTAACAAGTAAATGGATACTTGCATGGAATTGTACATAGTATGGCTTGAGAAACCACACCATAAATACCAATAGGTTGCATTATGTTGCATTGATTTGGCAATACCAAAGAGGAGTTCCTCTCCATGTCTCAACTCCCCGTTACTCCATCTGTCTGGAAATATCTTCATCTATCTCTATTCATGGATACTATCATTAATCTATGTAAATCTATAATCTATCAATATCTCTGTCTCTCTATCTCTTTCATGTAGGCAAAAGCGGGCATGACTCTATCTATTATCTACCCATGAGTCGCTCTCAATCTCTAAATCCCTGTGCTTGAGGAAGAAAGTTTGCAGATCAATTTCCCAATTCATTTTGCATGGCACGTGCGGACAGTCAAATCACCACCGAGTGGAAAATGCAAAGCCAAGACAGGTAGGATCAGGATGCATCAAGGGGTGGGAAATGAGTGACAAAATTCAAAAGGCACAACTTCCTGCTTCAAGTACTACCATGGTTGGTAGTCTAAATCACAATCATGATCTTTCTTCCAAGTGTGAGAAATATAGTTTTGAATGTTGAAGGACGTCCTTCAGCTGGACCCTCTTGGGTGCCATTCAAGTTTTTTTTGGTGCAGCTGTGGACTTGCACCTCTTGGTGAAGTTTAATGGAACAATCTACAACACTAAATATAACATGCAGATGTTGATTTACTCAGGTGATCACCGTGCTCATTATGAACCAATTTCATCCAAGTGCCAGCTTTTAGACATGATGCACAGAGTTGCCCTGCAGGGTGAGGATTTCATGGAGATCCAGGGTAGCGCTTCTCCTGTGTAGTGCCATCTGCCTCCACTGTGGATTGTCCACGATTCAAGGAGAGGGACCTCAGCACGTGCAGGGCGCTTCCGGTGCAAACCCTGCATGTGATATTCATTAAAAACGTGACATCATCATTGCAAAGGGCACTAAAATCTTTTGGAATAAGTCATAGATATTGGCACATTCCCTACAAAAAGTCCACCAAAATGTGATAAGAGAGACAGAAATCACCATAGCCTTCCCCAAAGTGGGATCCAACATGCGTGTGATGCTGGCAAAGGTTTTGCAAAACAACACTGTCAACTTTCCCAAGTCCCAATAAACACGTCCATCAACACATGTGCATGAATCTGAATCAATACACGGCGGATTGTGAATCAATCTGCAAAAACCTTGAAACAATCGGACTCCCATATTGCGACTCATTCCGATTCATCTTGAGCATAGGAAAATGTACATTTGCAATTCCAAGCCCTTGTGCATGGAAACTGGCTTTCCACCTTTGGGAAAGTGTGTGCCATCTTTCGCCGGACTGAGCTGTGACACGTCTGCAACAGCCGAACATCCAGAAGATCCTCCTAAGCCGTGAAAAATCAGGGTGTTTGTACTTATAATTGTTGAATTTTTGTGGAGTCAGTTTTTGTCTGGTTTTGGGGTTGTTGTTCTGAAACGTTTGGTGTCGGATTCATCTTTGCGGATTTTGTTCTGGAATGTCAGGGAAGATGGGCTGCAAGGCTTCACCACTTGACCCGGTCAAGTGGCGATTTTCCCCGTCGAACAAAGCTCACAACCGTTGTGTTTGCCAGCTAAAAATATCGTTTTGCACATATAATTTCTTAAGAATCCGGAGATGTGCGAATGACCATGAACATGATTGAACATGTGCAAAACTACACTATGTCATTAATATTGATACTTGTAAATAGTTTGATTTATAGTATTTATATAGGCATGATTTACCTGCGGTACATGAAGATCCAACCCCCAAAAAAACCCAACCATTTGGGCCTCGTCACAGGCGGTTGTGAGGCAAGTTTTACCTCCAAGAATGAAGGCGTTGGACAGGAACACCCACGGTCAGTTGATGTGCATCAAATACTGATGCGACTCTTTGTTGATGTCTCCAACTTTCAAATGGACTTCATGGTTGTCACAGCTTATAGGTATTATAGGTCTCTAGGCAGAACAGGATGGGAGGTCTGAATTGATGCATCTTAACAACTTCTGGTTTGCATAGTGCGTTTTGCTTTCTCATACAGAAAATTTAAAAAAACAAACATGTCAACAACAGTTGAAACAAGTCCACGAGAATCTGCGAAGTTCTGAGAATCCCCAACTCAGCTCAGGCTCAGCCTTGGAAGTACGGCATTTTGCAGAAAAATGGTAGAACAATGAGTGAAGAAATCTAGTTGGTGGTTTCACCCCATTTGAAAAATATTATAATATTAGTCAAATTGGATCATTTCCCCAGGTAGGGATGAAAATAAAAAATAATTGAAACCACCACCTAGAAATTATGTGAACGAAATACTGTTGATGGAAGAAATCCTGCACCAGTTGATATGTAGTTTATCCCATTATTTATTCGGTTTGACACATTCCAGGTGGTCCAGGATTTCTTCCATCAACTGTATGATGGAAAAAAAGCACCTGTTGGTTTGACCTTGTTGGATGTTTTGAAAGTTGAAGCTTTGAATTTTTTTCCCACACCCTTTGGTTGGTCTTGTGGGGTCTGCTCCTAGTTACCTGGCAAAGGAGATTGAGTGAATCTAGTGTGATGTCTCTTGCCATCATCGACACCTGTGATAAACCAACTGACAAGTCTAGTTGCAATTGTAGGGAAACCCATCCAACTCCAGTTGCCTATCATCCAACTCCAGTTGCCTATCATCCAACTCCAGTTGCCCATCCAAAAATACAACTATACACATCACATACCCAATCCCAAGCCGTCTCAAGATACCCTGCTGTTACCAGCTGCCATCCAAGTATGAAAAACAGAATATGAAGGCAACAGGCCGCCATGACGTTAGACTTCACGCCACCTGATGGGTTCTTAATGACCATTTTAGGTCTCAAAGGAGACGAAAGCTGACACATGGCAAATGCACAAATCAGAACATAGATGGACATGGCGTATGCGTGTGTAACTTAAAAGCTGATAGGCTTGAGATTCATACAAACATTGCGCCTGGAAACAACAAAAATCGGTCCATGTCGCATGTGCTGCCCCAAAAAATCAAGCCATGTATTGTTAGATTTATTAGTCCAAGTTTGTCAAACCAAAGACTTCCGTACGATTCTGTGCTGTTGGCCTTGTTTTGCATATGCCAGGACAGAAACAAAACATCACTGTTGCCACCAATGCATCCCCCACCTCTTCGGCCCTTGGTCGGAAAATTGTTTTCGGCCACGGGGATTTTGGGACTGCAGGTGCGGATGCCGAGGGATTTCGGTGCCCCGCACCCCTGCCTTTTGAGCCAAAGGAGCCGCGAACTTCACCGTTGAAAAAAACTCCTGGTAACGTGTACAAGGAAATGTTCATTTTGAAAAGACTGCTCCAAATCTTGGGATTTTTTGGTTCAGAAAACAAGTCGTATTACTGTCTATATAAACTACCTTGAACTTAAAGACCCTGGAAATTCCCAGGGCCTATGGGAATGCACGGTATATTCTCGGAAAACACGGTGCATTTGATTTTCCAGTGTTTTTATTCTCGTATGATCAGCCTTAAAATCTATCATGCAATATAAGATTACATGGTGCCAGGGTTCGTGTGGATGCCAAATGCAATTATTGAATTTCGATACTTCGGACCTATCTTGGGATGTTCTGGGGCGAAAAAAACTGAACAAAAATTAACCAATCGAAACCGGGTATTCCTATAAATAAACCGAATCCACGGTGTGTTTTGTGTTTTTTTCCATGGGTTTGCATTGCTGCATGGGTATTTTCATGGGTTCCGCACGGGTTGCTAGAGGCGATTTTCCACTTTTGTTTTTTTTCCGGAAAAAAACGAAAAAACGGTCAAACTCATCCATTTTTCATATCATGGTTTCATCACCCAAGAGGAGCGGGAATGGTTCCTCGCCACGCCGTAGGGATCTGAAGGTGGCGGTTTTCTGGCAGGGTTCGACCCCCGAAAACAGGAATACCCGGGACATTCCGGGAATACACAGGTGTATTCGCAGGAAGTAGAGGAATACCCAGGGTATTCCTTCAAACCCGAGGAATTCCCAGGGTTTCGTAGCCTAGGGTACACAAAGGCATATAAACGAGTTGGATTCATTTGGGGTATCATGTTTGGGCACACTGACCTTTGTGAGATCTGGGTGATTCCAGTGTTTCCTTAAGACCACCAACGCCCTGCTACAGGTGGTCAGCACTGAACAAGTCCCCAGTAAAAGTTGACAAGGAACACTGGCTGAACCCGCCATAGATCTCCACCACACCGGCCGCCGGGTCTTTTTCATCAGAGGTGAAGCCAATAAAGCGGAAAACACCCGTCAGCTTTGAGCTTGAAGCGCTGGATACCATGGATTTCAGAAGGAAAGTAAGCCCTTCTGAACTTCTCTTCAGGACAATGTGGTGATGGCAAAGTAAATTGATACGACTTTGTTACAAAGAAGTAAACAACAAAAGGGATCACAGCAGATCAATATGATCAATGACAAGCTTCCAACGCAAAAAAAAAAGAGAGCAGTGTCCAATATCCCAGGCCTAGGGGCGTCCTTCGGGTTTCCAACAAAACAAAACATGGTAAGGCCTAGTCGTTGTAAGGCCTAACAGGGTCGTTATTTCATTTCATTGCCGCTTTAGCCGTTTTGGAAGCTGCTCTGTCCACGGGAGATTGTGGAAGGAAACGACAGAAACCGGGAAACACGCTGTGGCCATGTGATTTGTTTCAACTGATGGTGGAAGTAGACAGGAGTTGATCATAGTCAATCCACCCGACCAGCAAACATACAGCAAATCCTCAAGAGTAGTGCTCAAGAAGAGGAAAAGGAAGGGAACAAGTGACTTCAAACAGGAAGATCTTCTATCAGGATCATGTAAGTCAACCGTTAACATGGTTAATCAACATGTTTCATGCCGCAGTTCCATAAGACAACACCAATATAATCTTTCATCACTCTTGGCCATACAGCGGCTGTGAATCCTCTCCAGTTCCATCATCCTGAGATGACACGCTGGTTCAGTGAAGGGTCCACCTCAGCAAGAATAGCAATACAACATCGATTGATACCATTTCAAACGGAAATGCATGGCTTGTGGAAACTACAAAAAATTAAAACCAGATAATTAGTAAATCTAAATCAAGTCATTTCAACAAAGTGCCAGCATCTGAAGAACAGTTTAAGGAATCAAGCTCACCCAAATGGGAATGAAGAATTTGTGATAGTTTAATAAGAGCTGACAAAGGGTCTCTGGCATTGAGTCGACTGCAAAAACATCATTCAATTTAAAAAAGGCATTTTTGTTTGGAAATGCAATCTTCCCATGTCGCTCCTTGACTCATTTCATGTTATCATACTGAATGAGTGAATTTATTCGTACTTCCCATTGGCAACTCACCATTGGCAACTCACCAACCAAGAAACGTTCCGTCGTCCTCTGGCTGAGAGACTGCCCGGCTTTGTCTGCTTTGTCATGCCCATCTGCGGAGATTGCCAAAGGCACAACCAAAAAAAATGGAGGTGATGGGACAATAGCCTTCACTGTGGCAATGAGTTGCATAGGGAGGATTTTGCCCCGTTTTGGGGTGTATACATGCTGCCATATATGATAATTTTCATGCCACACCTCACGTTCACTTGAATATATAAACGAATCATCTGGTCAAAAGAATATAAAGGTCAGGCTCAAGGGACGAATCCGTTCCATAAGCGTGCTTGGCAAATGTGGAGAAACACTGGGAAGTGCAATTCAGCCCTTAGGGTCAGGTAGTCTCAGAAAAGACCTTTGGCTATGATGATCGAGCCCAGTCTGCTCGAGGTTAGCGGAGAGGCGATTGGAAAAAGCTATTGAAATCTGAAAAGAGCAATCCAAATGACATGATGTAATCATGCAGGTCTTAGCTTGGCTTCGTCTACACTGTTACCCCAAAAAAATAGCTTGTTGACCTTATCAACCGGGTTTCCGTGTTGGAAGCCGTACAGTTCGTTCTCTCCCCATCCTTGTAACCCCGGGACCTTGATTTGTTAAATCAGGCCGCCTGCATCTTGCTGGAGGTGACCAGTGGGTTAACTTTGCTTTTCCCACTGTTGCCTGTCAGCATGCAGCCGTGAAAAGGTGAAAAAGTCTAGCCTAAGGCTACTGAAATGCAACAACCCTGGATAAATGCCAGTGAAAAAACCGGGATGCTCATGGTCCATGTTCGATGTATGTTCTTTGTGAGGACTTGCCGCCTGTTTCAGGTCTCCATGTTCATTGACTGATCTTGTATGCTCCTATCCAGCTGATTCGTATCAGTTCTGATTCTCGTGATTCCAGGTGCTCAAAATGCGGCTTCAAACGGGCCAAAAAAATTACAAGATGGATAGGTCAACGGATGCCTGAGGAAGTAAAACCCAATGAAATCAAAGGACCGCCATGCGCTACGCCGCTACAAGAATCCAAACACTCCACATGTATAGAAAAGTCCATAGATATCATTTAGACCGGATCAATCCGCAGGAGCAAACAAGTTGCTCTTAGTTTCACAAGAAAAATATCCAAGCAAAAGCCAACAAACACATACTAAAATGATAGGATTTCCTGAGTTTCCTGTCACCCAGACCTATGGTTTCTGACAACTCACGAGGTTCCAGGAATTTTCCAGGTCCACCTGTACCTCCATGCATGCGGCTCCATAACCTCGGGCAAAAGAAACAGATCCACTGGAATGACCTGAGAAGATGGATTTCTGAGGAAATCGTCTGCAGTCTGGAAGATTAGTTGATTAGTTCAACAAATCACCAACATCTTGAGGTACTTGGTACCCAAAATGGAGGTACAGTACTGAATCTTATAAGGCTAGTTTTTGGGGTGGGTTTTCCTGACATAAGCCTTACATACATACACCTTATATGAATATAGGTGAGTACCTCAATTTTAGGTCCCTGAAGTGTTTAGTGAATAAAGGCACCAACTGAGTTTTTTCTGTTTTGGTCAAGTAACTTCGCAGGATTGTCATCATTGCCAGTCTCCCGCATGGTGGATAAGAGAACCTCGCACCTGAACGGGACTGGAACTCACCCTGCTATCATTATCTGGGAGGAGGTCCTATAGTCTAGCAGCCTAGCTATCTCCAGCCTTCAACAATCTGACTCAAAGGTTGGGTCGTTTCGGGAAAAACTCCTCCCCAATCTTCGACCACCCGATCCATGCCGCGCCCAAGAATTTCCAACACCAACTAGAATGCCCCTATAAAATCCTATACGCACACCCACGCAGTTTTTTTTATGTCTTTTTCAAGTCAAGCTCTTTCCGGAACCAGTCCCTCATGATTCCGGCGTGGCCGCCGTCGTTTCGGCAAGCGCGGCTGCTATGTCAGCAGGTGCTGCATCTGCTGCATCTGCTTCCTGTGGTGCAGGTGCTGCATCTGCTTCCTCTGGTGCAGGTGCTGCATCTGCTTCTTGCGGTGCAAGTGCTGCATCTGCTTCTTGTGGTGCAATTGCTGCATCTGCTTCCTGTGGTGCAGGTGCTGCATCTGCTTCCTCTGGTGCAGGTTGCTGCATCTGCTTCCTGTGGTGCAGGTGCTGCATCTGCTTCCTCTGGTGCAGGTGCTGCATCTGCTTCCTGTGGTGCATGTGCTGCATCTGCTTCTTGTGTTGCAGGTGCTGCATCTGCTTCCTGCGGTGCATCACCCCAATCGGCACCTGCCTCTACCGGCCACGATGCTGATGGATTGGCAGCCTCATGACCGTCAGCCTCATGACCAGCAACATCCCTTGTGTCACGTGAAGGCTCATACCTGGGATGGTCCATCAGCGTCCTGGTGGCATCTTGCTTTGAAGGACCACTAAGCGAATCCATTTTCTCCTTCAATCCCAAGAGCAAGCTCCGCAGAGTTTCGCGTTTTGCCTCCGATATGTTCTCGTCGTTGATCTTGGCCATGTTGGCCTTGATCTGATTGGTCAGGTTGGCGAGCAATGCCGTCTTCCTGGATGCCAGTTCTTCACGTTTCACTTTGATGTCCTCAATCTTGCGCCGCTCATTGGGATCAGTGCACAAAACGCGGTGCTCTGCCGGCCTGCCATCTGATTTGCCTTTTGCACTGCCCTTTCCCTTTGGGCGTTGTTCCCAAGCAACCACAATCTCCGGTCGCCCCAGTGCTGGCGCTTGAGCTGCGGCCTCTGCTGAAGCCTTGCTGGCAAACTGCACATAAGCCTTGCCCTCACTGACCTGTGAAATGATTTTCAACACCTCACCAAAGTGGCGGAAGTGGCGATTGAGGGCATCCAAAGTATTTACCTCAGGTGGTACATTGCTCAAAATCAAGCCGTCGGATCCTCTTCCCTCTGAATCATCGAGCTTGCCCTTGCCTTTGCCCTTGTGGCCTTTGCCTACGTCCATACCAGGTGGCGGCGGAACCTCATTGCCCGGATGATACGCATACGGGTCATAGGGGGGAGGTGCAGGGCGGAGCGCATAGCCAGGTCCGGGCGGAGGTCCCGGTCGGGGAGGATAGCCTGGTGTGGGCCCTCCAGCACTGCCATGCCACCCCGTGGGAGGAGAAGACCAATACTCTTCAAAGGGCGGCCGGCTGGGCGTGGACACTGGATCCTCCCGTTCACGCCGCCTCTTGTGATGCCCCCCCTGTGAGCCGCTTCTCCGTCGCCGCCGTCGGCCCGAACCGCGCACTTCTCCGCTCATTGCCGGCCGGTTGCCCCTTTCAAAGTGACTTGATGTCCAAATGATCAGTTGGTGGGTCATGCTCTGGCCATCAGGGTTTTGAATGCAACTGATTCAACTGACCATCCAAGTGTATATACCTTTCAGTCTTGAAAACCCTCCCCACCAAACCAAAAGATTGTTTCTTTTGTGTCATTTTGCTGCCCTGTACAGACATGTGTAGATCATGTGTAGTAAAGACACTATTGCTTGAGCCAGAATGTGTGCCCTTGCAAATCTCAATTTGTTTAAATCAAACTTCATATTCACCCGCGGTGGCCAAACTGCATAAGCATTCCGAATTACCGCTGTTACTGCACTTCTTTCTGTGTGAATCAAAAAAGTTTAGCCTGTCGACATGCAACAATGCTACAACACGAGAGCCCCCTTTGGCACATGCGCAAAAACATGGCCTCCACGACACATACAGTCCACATGTCCAATCTCGGACACTGTTAGAAAAAAAAAAGTTTCAATGTATTAATTAATTACAAAAACCACAACAATTCAGGCTGACATGCGGCCACTCTCCTTAAATGCGTGAAACTAGAATAGAATGCAAAGATAAGATAAGTAACATCCACTTCAGAAAAAATAAACATCTTTGAAACAAGAATGCAAAGAACACCTGCCCAGAATGTTTGAACATCAGCTTTTGTTTGCATGCAGGCTGTTTTTTGGGGGCTGCCTCGCAGGGTTCCACTGCTTTGCAGGATCCTGACGCTTAACCCACTTTATGGGTCAGGCAAAACTATCAAGTTGACCTGCAACTCTGAAAGCTTCAATGTTCAAATCTGCTATCTTAGATATATCTAATGGATGTGGCTTTGATTGGATACTGACTTACTCTCCATGTTCAATTGTTTAGAAGGTAGGTTCCAAAACAAGACATGTGGCTGTAAACGATTGTAAATGTTTCGCGTCCATACTTTTCTGTAATTCTTTATTTGAGGATATCTGATGTCTGCCCAACTTATCGCATTCGCATTTGTCTTATGATTCATCTTGTGTCAGCCCCACTAAGCCCCATCCAAAGAATCTACATCTCAATTACTTCACTTGCAATTTCAGAGCCGTAAATGTGGGCAGTATGGTGTCTTGGTCTTGTTCCTCAGCCATGCTTCAAAAAGCAAAAAGGTTCCCCCCATTGGTGGGGGAAGCTCATCCCCTTTGGCTGGGGGATTCTCCCCTGGATACGTCAATCCCCAAGGAAAGAAGATCAAGCAAAAAACCACGGAGGTTGGGGAAGGAAATGAACCAACCAAAAATTCTGGCATAGGCAACTGCAGTACATCATACCGAACAAGTACACAGTTGTTTATGTTGAAAGGGTGGTGACATCAGCAAGAAAAACTTTAAGGATTCTTCATCAACTCTTCTTTTGCCAAAGGAATCCGATTCAATTCCATTTTTGTGAGGTAACAACTAGGGTATTAGCAAGTCGACCGATCTCTCTTGCCAAGTATCATATGATCCACAAAGAGACAAACGTCACAGGACTGTTTCCCAAACTTATCCACAGGTTTCTGAGCAGTTCGCCATCTCGAGCCATAGATTTGGTTGCCTCAGACACGGCAGATTCGCAAAAATGCCAAGCACATACCAGCACCTCCCATGTAAAAATGCTCAAGGACCAAAAAAAGGGGCTATATATCAAGTTGTCAAAAATTTCTACCATCATGTTCCAAATCGCCTGTTGTTTGGTGATGAATCTTCAATCCTTTTGTGTCTCTTATGGGGCAAATAATTGCAAGTGCCCAAGCCTGAGACATTAAACAAATCTGATATAAACTAGCCTCAAATACATTGAAATACAGTAGCTAAGAGGTCTTCCGGCCTTGTTGTTGTTCGAATGACGCTCGAGGACACCAAAAAAGAGTCGTCATGTTCAATCCATGATCATTTATGTTAGGGTAACGTTGGTTCCGTTTGATCAGTCCATCCCTGCGTAATAAGGTAAAACATGGTAAAACAATATCTGAATCTGAATCAAATCTTAAACCTGATGAAAATTATAATACTATGTATAAATATTATAGAAAAACATACATCACATACATCATCCTGGTACATCTTTACATCTCATCCGTCCCATCCAATAATGGATCCAGGCAACAGGTCATTGGCACCACATAGTTTGATGCCACCGATGTGGATGTGGCTGCTGGCACCGCTGGCTTTTGTCGTTCCGCTTGACTGAAGCTGGAGAGCTGCAATGCTTGGCGACCCGAAGCCGCAAGGGCACCTTCCTGCAGGCACCGGTTTAAAAACAACATAACATGTCTCTCTCTGCAGTTGTTTTTTTGCCAATGGCAGGGAAAAGAGGTGATGTTCATTCAATTTCTATCCACACATTCATATGATTCACAAATATATATATATATATATATTTATATTTATTTATTAAAATGGTAGCTGGGAAGGAGTGACCAGTTAAAAGTACATGATGAACACCTGTGCAGTAAAATGTTTCGACTATACCATTGCATTGATGATTTCCCCCCAACACATGTTGAACTTCAATGTTGTGAACACTGAGGCCCCAGAAAAGTATATAGCGAGTTTCGGTGCCATATCCAGTAAACCTCAAGGTGGATGAGCTTGGCAGTAGCATGGATTTAACAATATGAGCTGCTGCTATCAACATATTCATCATATTATAGACCTTGCCCAATCTCCATAAATTATCCTCAATATCCCTCAATTATGTATATACTAGCTGTGTGTTTCAATAAACCCAGCCCTTCTTGTTTTATGTGTTGGGTTTCGTTTAAAGAAAAAACACCCTGTCCTCAAAGGCCCGGCTCCCAAGAACACGGATGGATTCTTTCACACCCTCTTCCGTCAACATGCAAGGTGAACCTTGGTTGCAATGGATCAAAGGGAGACAAGGGCCACCCCGTTGTTGTTGGTTCATAGAATGGAGCTTGTTTGGGTTGCTACATATTTTTTTGTTTGTGCAGTGGCCAGCATAAGTGGGCATCTTGCAGATGCCCAATTTCAGTATGGCTCCTTCTCTCCCAACTGAACAAACTCCGGCGTGGTCTTAGATACACCGAAACCAAACAGCACGTTGGACATCGTTGAACCATGTTTTGGAAACGCTATGGATATAAAAGAAAGGGGAGAAGGCAGCAACAAATAACAATCTACACATTTTGTGAAATCAGCAACACGCACCGTAAGAATTTCATATGAGCTGTTGGCAAAATTAAAGGAGCCGGGGGTGGAATGTCGTGTTAGGCTTCGCTTTAGGCGTTCTGGCTGCGCTTTCCACATGAAACCTAGAATTTGTATAATATATATATATATATATGTATTATATATGTGTATCTTATGTAGCCTTGTAAATGCCTTGTAATAAAGAATATCAATGAATCTGATTTTTTGTTGGCACACAGTTCCGAATGAGGTAGGTGCTATTTTCTTGGAAAGAAATCATCAGACTCAAAGCCTTTTTTTGTCGACTTGTTTGGTCTTAAAGGGGTCTGGGAGACATAGAATCCTTGTATTCCATGCCTTTTTCACGTGTCAACTGGGAGAATTGTGCTTTTTAACATGCCTGTACAAACACACTGTATCCCCAGTGGCACAACTGTGGTTAATGAAAATCCTCAAAATATGCTTTGGCAACGTCCACCTGCAATTGTTTTTGTGTGTACGGACCCGCTGGTGGGGAACGCGGTCAACTCGGCACGATCATGCACCATCTTCCATGAAGCCTCCCTCAATCGCGGCCCTTGCTCAACTGCATCAAGATGTCCAGGATGTAGATGAAGATGTTTACGATATCCATATAGAGTTGAATGGCGCCCTCGATGTAATCATCCACCTCCATCTGCTCGGAGATACGCCAGGTGTCAAAGACCAGGTAGCCACAAAACACCAGGGCACCACTGAAGGACATCAATAAACCCAGCAGCCCGGTGTGGAGCGAAGGAAAAATGCAGGCCAAAAGTCCAAAGCCAAACAAAGCAAAGGCCATTGGCCACAACGTGGCACCGAGCCATGAGAAGTCTCGTTTCGAGCTGAAGGTGTACATGGTGAGGCCCACAACCAGCAAAGCTGTAATGAGGGCCGCTTGAGCTAGCAGGGCACCCAAGCCCGCGGCTGACACCGTGGCTGACAGCACTGACACATCCAATGCCATAACCAAGGTCAACATGCAAAGACCATAGAAATTCACCGGGTAGCTGTTCTTTCCCATGTGGCAAAGTAAGAGCGCCAGCCCAGTAGCAAGGAGCGATCCCCAGCGAAAGCACATCGGCCAATTCATGGCAATGGAAACCAAGGGATGTTGCAGAGGACCACATGCCAAAGCTGCCATGAGAGCTGTCACAGTAACTTGCGAGGCCACAATACCATAGACCTTCCGGATGAATCCTAAACGGACCTGTTCCTTACCAATGCCCTGGAAAGTCTTTCCAAAATTTCCAGCTTCGAGATCGTACATGGCCATTACGTTTTTGACAGCTTTTCAAGGCGAAAAAAATGAGAATTTGAGCCAACCAAACGCTATGGTTCCAAGGCCAATGCGTTCACCCAGGCTTTTTTTCCTGCATCAAAGTATCATCTCCTCGAGTAACTTGACATGGACAACTTAAGATACAAGTTTCAACGCTTGGAAATTCAATTCATATGGACATAATATGACATAATCATAATACAATTAGCGTCGACCATCACTATTGAGGTAGAAATGGCTTCCTGTTGCAATACCTGCATGTTTTTGCATCATATCATATTTCTTATATCAATATATCTATTAAACTAAATACAGTATTTGCATTCTATGTCGTTCCTGTCACCGCCTTTGTTGTTGCTGCCATTGTCGGTCCCAAATGTTGGAATATCTTTTGGCCTAGCAACTCAATGTGCGTCCCAGATCCACCACCCTAGGAGGAGCCAATTGCGAGGCCGACAGTTTGCTCTCCTTCCTGAAGCTGTGTATCGGCTACAGGCTGGCCTATCTCCCCGGGGCATCCGAATATCTATTTGGTTTTTGTAGAAGAGAGATATGAAATATATTGAAATATGATCAAAATGAAGCTTGTGCTGAATTGTGGTTTGCAATCTGTCTCGGAGAAATCAATGCTTAAAGCGTCAAAGTCCTCCCTTTCTTCTGACTGGAACATTTCACCTTTTCACTTCTACTTGACCACTGTGGCAGTTCAATCTGCTAAAGTCTACTACTGCAATTTCACTTCAGATTCATAATTCATAAGCATCATTATTATTTCAATAATATTTTCCGACTGGAAGAAGAGCTTCTGAAACTTCAAGAAAGTCATAATCAACATGTAAACATGTAAGCCAGCACAAACTGAAACATGCCTGGGCCATGGAAAACAGCCAAAAGGATCCAAAAGGCATCAAAAGGTACAATTCTTTCTGCTTCCTCTGATGTTTATATAACATACTTTTGCAACACAATGCAACTCACCCGCTTCGATTCTGGAAAATACCAAGGCTCTTGAAAACCCAATCCCAATCGCCCCGACTGCGCGTCTTTAACGCCATGGGGGTGCCCTAGATCGTGGAAAAGATAGGACCTTCGACTGGGAAGGATTTGAGCCCAACTTAGACTTCCAACCAAATATTGAGAACAATGAGCACCCTGAAAAAATCATATGCCCAAGGGCCTTCCACATACCCAACAAATTGTGCAAATGTGACGATATGCTCAACCTAAAAACCTTGAACCCTTTCCTGACGATTCATGATCCTGAAGTAGAGCATAAATGAAGGCTTGAGGCCGCACCAGCGACTCCCAAATGCTTAAAAAACAGGCCACAGGCCTCTCTTGGTGCAATTGCGTGACCTTGGCCAAGACCTCCCTGGCAGCAGCTGCCACCTCCAAGACGTGATGCGGAAACGCACATACGTCACTTGCCATACATGTACGTCACCACAAGTTTCATATATCGGATGCAGCTGCATAATATACACCTGTACACTGTAGACTGTCAAGGCTTCATTTCCTTCTCATGTACCATTGGTTGGCAGCTATGATGGGGAATAGATTCAAAATTTAAAAAATCCACAAATACTTTGCCCCTTCGACCACTCTACCTTTCAATGATGCCCTGTCCTGAAAACTAGACAGTAGAAAGCAGTTTTTTTCAGCTATGAAAGTCGCTCCCCAAACTTGGCCACTATTCATCAGTGTGTAGGGACTACGGCGGGGCCAGCTCTATTTCCATGATCCATATCCCCCTGCACCTTCGTTGGCAGTTTTTGGAAGTTCTCTCCAGAACACTCGAAGACCTCACATCCTTGACCACCTGCATAGAGACATGATACCCAACATCCAGTACCCCCGTGCCATGCCTATCCAGAAGTCGAATGGGAAATTAGTCCACTTCAATATGATATCTATTGATACTTGATATGTCAAAATTGAAATTACAGTGCGTAACACATTACAGGGGAACAATGACGTTCCATACATTTCTATAGATATACATGTATATACATATGTATATATATATATATTTACATACATACACTGTGATTGCTGATGGATATATACTTACTGTACGTCTTTTCTGTTAGTTTCACCGAATCTTCCGTTAGCGAGAAACCTGCTGTGCAAAGTGTGAAGTTTGGGCACGCGCCTGCAACGATGCTGAAAGGTTCTGGCC
>DF239138.1:0-21103 GCA_000507305.1 Breviolum minutum Mf 1.05b.01
GACTCACACACACACACACACACACACACGCACACCAACATGTATCATGAAAATATCATAAACATGGGCCCGGCAATTCGTGTACATAAATATTTTAAACGAGTTTTTGTTCAATCTATCACAGTCCAAATTACCATCACAGCGGATAATCACCCGGACCATGCTTCTGTGATCATCAGTTGAATTTTTGTTCCCTGGATGAAGGTTCATCCCAGTTAGTAAGTGGATATAGCCCCCCATTTATGAGCCGCTTAGGCCATTTGGAAGGGAAACAACCCTACTTAGGGGGCGAAAACGATCACCGTGGTTATTTCCATCACTTACGTCCGTCATGGGGCCCGATCCTCCTTACGTGGATGGTGGGATCTTTTTCAAAAGGATTCTCAACTGTCACCTCCACATGTTGAAAAAAACCAACCAACCAACCAACCAACCAACCAACCAACCAACCAACCAACCAACCAACCAACCAACCAACCAACCAATGGCCTCACCAAACCAAGGAAGGCCCTTAGGCACCCCAACCTGGAAACGTAATTTCTTCAAGAGGCGAAGCTCCTGCTTGTTCAACACCTGAACGCTGGCTGTTCCAAGTGCTGGCTGTTGAAATTGTATATTCACCATCAGCTTCTGAGGAGCAATGCTTGAGAACATCCGCTAAAAAAAAATATGTCTCTCCAAAACAAAGGACCTTCTTCCCAGTAATCTCATCAAATTTCAGAATCAATTCACCCTGGAAATTCCTATGAAATTAGAAGGGAATTTCAGGTGACAAAATTTGGCAATTTTTAGGGCGAGTTTTCCTGTGAACCTTCGGCCAACTCACATGAGCTCACATGGCCTCGGCCTATGCCAACTCCCCAAGTCCCGGCCCCTTCCTCAAGAAATTGACCATAATACGACAAGGTAGACCCCTAGTTACTATCGTTATAATAATGGAGATATGTCTTCAAAAAAAACACGATGTATAGCATTTTTGCATTTATCACAACTTCTAGAAAAAATCATCCAATATGACAAGTTTATCATATATCTGGCCAAAATTGGCCAAATTATAATATCTCACCAACCTAGATTTCCCTGAAATAGCCGGGGGATGTCCCGAAACCCAAACGCTCCATTTTGGGGGCCCAGGTCGTGTGAAGTCGCTATAATTTCACCGGATGTATCATTAATTAAATATGAAGTACTTGATACAAAAAAAAAAAAAAAAAAAANAAAAAACTTGTAACATAGATCCTGCACCAGTTGATATTTGGTAAATATCCCAATAACTTTACGAGGTTTTCATATAACCCTGATGGGTGCAAGATATAAAAAATCCTCCAACAAAAAGGCGCCTCACCACCAGCTACGCCATCCTTGGAATAGCTTCCTTGCACCTGGCGGTTTTTCCCCCGACAGGTCGCAAGTTACAGCCCTGATCAACGGCACCAAGGTGGCAAACAGCCAAAACCAGGCGCACCAAGGTGAACACCAAAAGCCAGTCACTAGTTGGTGGTTGCAACCCGTCTGAATTTTTTTAAAGTCAAATTGGGTTCATCTTCCCCAATTTTCGGGGTGATAATAAAAAAATCATTGAAACCACCACCTAGCAGTTATTAATTAGGGTGAAATTTAACCCATATAAGTAGGGTGAAATATTCGCAGTGAAATCCTTTTATTTTCAGCGATTTAGAGGGGTTATAACACCATTTATAAATATGGTAGGTGCCCACCTTGTATGAAAGGGGTGACATTCAGCCAAGCCACCCCTACATTTTGGTTGGCCCCGTCACGATCGCTATAAGTCGGGGAAAAATGACTCCACTTATAGCGGTTAAATAACCGCAGTGAAACCCATGCATTTTCGGCCATTGATAGGGGCCCCATGTCACTCCATTTCTATGGGTTATAACTCCTGTACCCCGCCGAAAGGGCCAAAAATGTATTGCATCAACACAAGCATAAGTAGAACTGGTAAAGCCAAAGTATATATAAATAAGGAGTTGAAAAAGAAAAGAATCATCCGTCCCGGATATATATCAAACATGTTCCTTATGTATAGATATTGGTTCAAATTTGTTCCAAAGGGAACAATCAACATGTTCCCTATAGAGACTGCAAATGCCTAATCGGTTGATGATGCCCGACCAACTGCATGATGCCCTGACCAACTGCCCGATCAACTGAGGGTTCCCGCACCACAATGTTGTATATATATATAATGCAAATAATAGAAATATCATTTATAAAATAATATGTAAAAATATAAATATATATATTTATATCTAATATATATAAACCGAAATAAGTTTACAAATATATACACGTTACTAGCCACATAATATATATATATATAAATGTCCAAATAAAAAACAACACTATATATACGTACATATATATATATATAACAAAATAAAAACTTCAAGAAATGAACTGCGAAGATGCGATATTGTGTTGAGCGGTGAACTTGGACTGTAGAGCTTGGAAGGTCTGGCTCATGTGTGCTGAGCAGGGAGTTGAAGCTGAGCTCGGCGAACTCTGATCTCACCCGCGATGAAATCCAAATAGTGCACCAAGGACTCTTCGGTCCAAATATGTGAAGTCGCCTGAGGATCAGCGACGTACAAATACTTCTCATATTTCTGGTTCACCAGTTCTCGTGTGGCTGCTGAAATGCCTCCTTGACGAAACGTAACATAACCTCTGCCTACCTTGCCATCAATGAAGGAAAGGGTAGTCAGTGTTCGTGGACTCCTCCATGCATCTACCATGGCCGATGCGACCTCCATACCCTGGACAGCGGGCTCAGCAAGCTCTTTGCCCGATTTTGCCTGAGGATCCTCTTCCGTGAATGGAAGGCCGAGTGTACGCTCTAGATTGTGGCGAATCTTCCGAGTGCACATGGAAAGCCAAAGTAGACAATTTAAGACCGGTCAAACGTGGGCAACTCGGCACAAGTGTACGTCTTAATTATTAAGTTGCAGCCCCGAAAACTAACATGACACTGAACAAAAACAACCATTTTGAAGATGATGAATCATGAAGATGTATATTATGTATATTCTATCACAACAAATCAAATGCCTTTCCAGCCAGCCATGTTGGTTTACTGCAGGGTACACCAACCCTCCCACCACAAGAAACAAAGACCCTTCACGCCTCGGAGCTCTCCTTCAAGCCCGTGATGACCCACCTTGAGAGTTGAAGGGATCAAGTAAGCCGGTTCCTCTCATTAGAAGCAACTAGTCTTAGAGAGGAGTCTGTTTAGAGGCATGGATTAGGGAGAAACCAAAAAAGAAAACAAGGACGCATTCGTCTGAGATAAAATGCGGGGTAGCTCCTTAGCTGCTTCTTATCAGGAATGTTTGGATATTCTCAAACTCCAAACCTCTCCAAGTTTGCCATCTAGTGCAGTCAAAAAAAATGAAAAAATGTTCCTGTTACTTACCAAACACCACGAGTGGTGAGGTCGTGGCATGTCGTGGCCCCACCAACGAGGTTGTACCGGAATTCATAAGATGAAGTTTCACCCGGCCGGGTGAGTCCTGATCTTGCCCAACGAGCCGATGGCTGATGTCATAAAGCCAGCCAGATGTCGAAGCTTTGCGCTATCGGATTGGCTTTTTGGATCAACATCGAACAACTTCACTACCCTATATATATATACATATATCCCATCAAAAATCACTTTTGAGTCGATGATTTTCCTTTTCCCCAAGGTGGGACATGTTAGTTCCCTGAAGGGAACTAATTCACACCCTAAAAACTTATATTTGGGAGAAGATCCTTTCCTCTCTCTCTCTCTCTCCCTCTGTGGTACGGCACTGGCGCACTGGCAGGTTGGGAGTTGACCCTGTATGCCTTTTTTCTCTCAGGGGCATATGTGAACAAACTTTAGTATCTTTTGAATACGTTCATGATTTTTTGTCGGTTGCCAATCCCATAGCATTTATGTATGATATATCTACCTACTAAATTTACAATCAAAATCCACCATCCAAGTATAGGTATACATATACAAATCCCATGGATGGCATTGGAATGGTTTTCCATGATTTACCCCAAATATCCCAAAGTCCAAATAAATGCAAGGATTGATTCATATTCATAAACAGGTGGCTAAAGGTCAGGGGTGCTGTTGGCGAAAGAAATCCTGCATCAGTTGATGGATACGTAGGTTATCCCATTATTTACTAGGTTTTCTACATCCCATTTGGTTGTTTAAGATTTCTTCCATCAACAGTATGTTCCAGGGATATGTTGGAATTTTCTTAGATTAATCTGGCTGGTTGATGACGGGATCCTTACCATGCCTATTATAAACCTTATAT
The DNA here is from genome assembly GCA_000507305.1 of Breviolum minutum Mf 1.05b.01. Lineage (NCBI taxonomy): Eukaryota > Dinophyceae > Suessiales > Symbiodiniaceae > Breviolum > Breviolum minutum. The sequence goes on from DF239138.1 coordinate 4,317, forward strand.
GCATGAGAAGCATTTCATCACCAGAACTGGTATACGGTATATTATAATCCCACAAAACTAGGTGGCATAATCCCCAAAATACCCGCTTTTTTCATTGCTCATGTATAGGTATACACTATGCCAGTCCCATGGAATGGTATGGGAATGGTAGTCTGATAGTCTCCGAGACGTCTGAATGCCAAGTCACTCCCGTACCTTTCTTCGAGGTTTGGGCACTGACACTCGCTGCACCCGCGAGAAGGTCGACATCTTGCGAGAAGGTCACCATGAAACACCCTGAGTTTCGTTTACTTGGTTGCTTACAACGGTGGGGGCCTACCAGTTACATATAACTGGAGTTATAACCCCTGTATATAAATGGCCTTTAAAATGGGTAACTGGGGTTAAAAGTCATAAGTCATAACATTAGTTAGTTGTTTCAACGTATTTTTCAGGTGCTTGGAAAAGGTGGCAGGAGGGATATAATCACCCAAGTGGCAGTATATACCGCCAATATACCAGGTATGTACTGCCTTCTCCGGGTTATATAATTCCTACCACCTATTAAGAGAACCATGATAATCCATTTATTGTTGCTGATAATCAAAATCCTTCATCAGTTAGGATACATAAAAGAAATGTATTTTTTTACGTGATGGAGTCTTGCCATATTATGAACCGCTGCAGAATTTGAGATGAATCAACAGTTTGACTGTCATAAGCATTCCAAAGAGGCTAAGCAACAACTTTCCAACTGTGCGTTTGGCGGAGTTGCGGAAACCAATCTTGCTGGTTGGTGGTTGAACCAACCCATCTGAAAAATATGCTCGTCAAATTGGGTTCATCTTCCCCAATTTTCGGGGTGAAAATAAAAAATATTTGAAGTTTCACCACGTAGCTTGGCTTGTCCATGTCCGCCCTTCATACAAACTACTCTTGGCTTTATCAATCTGAAGCTTCATGACGCTACGAAGCTGCGGAGAGAGGACACATGGATGAGCAAGCCTAACAAGATACAACTTCAACTCTTTCTTTGGTCAACTCGCATTTGTTGTCCATAGTTGGAAGGCGCCGTAAAAAACCATTGGATACAAAAAATATCAAAAAATATCAACAAGTTATATATCTAATCATGGCGTGTTTGTCAACCTATCATGGAAATCTAAGAGTTTTCCCCCCCAAGGCCTTATTAGAGGATCCCTTACTAAGGCCTTATTTCCGGGAGGCACCCTTGAATTTCCAATGAACTCATCGAGGACACCAAAAATAACGATTCACTTGGTGAGACCAAGCTGAACGTGACTTGACTCCACCATGTCTTTTGCCATAAATCATGGCATAAAATCAATCATCCCACATGCTGGCTTTCTGATGCGACCGAATCATTCAATTGGCATTTCCTCGGAGCCTTCGAATTCCTGGGAGGAATTTTGGGTTTTAACCATTCGGGCCAAAAAATGGAAAAAAATATTTCACAAACCTAGATTTCCCTAAAATGACCGAAGATTTCCCGAAACCCAAATGCTACCTTTTGGGCTTTTTTGGGTCGGTTCGTGAGGTCGTTGCCTAATTTGACCGGCTTGTATATACCTATTAGATCCTTTATAGCAACTGGTGCCGGTACCATAAAGACCCATCAATCCATGGAAAAACAAAAGAGGCAAAAGCGGCTTTCAAAGGGAGCTGCAAAAAAAAAGGCAGCCGGGCGCTAGATCTATGTTTAAACCTAAGCTGCAGTAACCTTGAAAAAAAAACAATCCGGCTCATATGTCCATATTATCAACATCCCGGGCATTGCAGTGTTTTCATACATCTGCGATCATCCCGACTGAATGGTGTTTTTGTCCATTAACAACCATCCCAGATGCATAAAACTCTGCAAACAATGAGATAATGAGATATTTACTACATGAACATAACATGCAGCTGCACCCTTCATGGGTAGCTAAATCCCATTTAATTATGAAGATTTAAAAACATCCCACACGTGGCATTCGCATTGTTAAAACCTTCCGGGCATAATTTGGATACTCACCTGAAAATAAGCATGATGATTGTAAGTCCCCTGCGGATCGGGTTGTGGGACCCCTTCCAAATGGCCGAAAATTATAGCTTATACTGTAAATGGGGGTGATGTTACTGACCAGGTATCCAAGTCCTGAAATGATCCTCCAAGCTCTTTTTCACCTTCCTCAGCTGTTTTTTTTCTGAACAGGTGATTTTTGCGTCCGAACAGACGGCGGTTCTTGGAAGCATCAGCCTTAGCGCAATTCAGAAAGACACACCACCCCCCCAGGTGGAAAGTGAAGGTTGATCAAGCGGGATAATTTTAAAAAAAAAACTAATTGGATGTCCAAGTAAAAAGGTCGGCGAGTGTTGTGTGGTGATTTGGAATTCTGGGTTGGAGGAATTAGATCCAAGTGCTACCCCCAAATGACCACAAGTTCAATGGATTGTTCTGGCTCTTGGAAAGGGTGGTAGGTAGCATATAATCACCCAAGTCGCAGTATATACCACTTATATACCAGGTATATAATGCCTTCTAAAGGGTTTTTTTTAATCCCTAGCACCCTCTACTTTTGGACCAGAATAATCCTTGTAGAAAGGTTGGGTACCTCCAAGTTTCTCAATGATTAAAAACTCTGCATTTCACTGGTGCTTTACTCAATTGCCCCCCTCTGGGGTGCTAATATTTTAGCTTGTCTGTCTTTTTACGAAGACTTGAAATAACAACTCCATCATTCCATCGCAATTTTGAATTGAAAAACTGCTTTGGTCCATCATGATTTGGAAATTTGAGTTCCTTCAGAACTTCAACTTTTCGCGGGCTCAAATTTCCCAATGCCACATTAAACCGCCCAAGAAAAAACCGCTGGCCTCAACAGAAAACTCTTAAGCACCGACGATCCCTCAACCAGGCCGACAACAAAATTCGATTGATTGGCCGGGTAGTTGTTGGGGAGGTTTTACGTGGCATTGGGAAATTGGGGCCTCTTAGATTACCTCCAAAAAAAAATCCATCCCTCCCTGGCAAGCCGTGCGCATCACTCAGCTTCCCTCCGGCTTCACTCACCCCTCAGTCCAGGGCATGGTGTTCGCCATGGGAATGGGAGAATTTACTTACTCATGACATTGACATGGCATATTTTTTTCATGTAAATGTGAAGGGTACCGACAAAATTTACAACATGACATGAAACACTTGGAACAGAAGGTGCAGCAGTTGAACAGTAGATGGCACAGTGCAACCCAAATCGCTCCGCTCCGGGCGGAGCTGGTGCCTGGGAAAGGTTACCGTTTCTCCAACCGTTTCTTCAATGTACACCCTCCACCAACAAGTCATCAAGGAAATTGGTCTGGGTTTTTGAGTCCAATTTCTTACATCCATGAAATCTTCGTCGTCATGAGTGTGACGATCACTCATGGCTATGAAGGAACTGGTGCAACCACTCTGCTTTAAAAGGTGTGTGGGATCAGATTATTTCGGCTTGTGGTGTGGCTGCAGTCCCATCATTACAAATATAACCCCCTAAGAAAGGGAATCCAAGGCTCTAAGACATTGGATCTTTTTGTCCTCCTCTCCAAAAATGCCCGTAAGAATTATCAGCGTGTTTTTGTTTAAAAGGAAAAATCCTGATAAAACACATCCACCTGGCAATTCTGCGACCGTGACCTTTTTTGGGATGGTGAGAGTGTACGTGACCCTTTAGATGGTGAATCGTGACCTCCAACTAGGGGATGAATTCCAAGACCCCTTCCTTTGGAACCTTAAAAAAAATCCACTTCGAAAGACTTGTTTCAATTGGCAGATGATGCACCAAATCATTACATTTGACATGAAAATGGGTATTTCACCAAACATCTACAGCCAGGTGATTCAAAGGGACCTTTTCATCCCCTAGTTGGGGGTCACTTGAGCAGTGAAAAGCGTCACTTAACCATCCAAAAAAGGGTCACAAAGAATTGCCAGGACTATTAAGTTGTTTTTTTTCAACCTTGGTTTTTAGCCATCCGGCATTTTTTTCGCCCATCCGGCAAGTGGCACAGGTCTTGACGGGACATATATGCACCTTCGCCGTCCTTCCGTGGGGCTGAATGCTCAGAGATTTCTTGAAAGGCCAACGTTATCGCCATGGTCTTCTTGCTTTTGGTTTGCGAGTGCACTCGATTATTGATTCCAACTCTGGTTGCCACCAGTTCTCTTCCATCGCACTTTGGAACGATCTCTTGGCCTCCTTCTTTGGCCTTCATCCCCCAAGTGATTCAATTCGTGACCTTTTCATCCCCTAGTTGGAGATCACTTAACCCTTTTAAAAAGGTCACCTAACCATCCCAAAAAGGTCACAAAAACTTGCCAGCTTCCGGCTTTCAGGTTTCACTTTTACTCAATTGCAAAAATGGAGGATTTCCAAGATCAAGTCCGAACGCTGCGAAATTACGAATGATTTTTCGACTGCAGCACTGACTCTGGGCTTTTAAAAAAATTATCGGAATAATTCCTGAAACCTGCATTTGTTTCGGGCAACTTAAGGAGATAAGTCGGCATTCCCAAACACCACCCATCAATTTGAAGGGGGATGGAATTCCCAACTAATTAGGTGTTGGTTCCAACCCATTGGAAATATATTTGTCAAATTGGATCATCTCCCCCATGTAGGGATGAACATAACACATATTTGAGTTGCCACCACCTAGCCAACCCGGCTTTAACCGGATGAATTTCCTGCCTCTACAAACCCCTCCCCTCAATGGAGCCGACCCCACCCACCACCATGTTCGCCTTTAGGTCCCCTAGCGGCACGTCAATGGGAATTGGTGTGCGGTTCTTGACTGCTTCTTTGAACATGGCCTCAGTCATACACCGGGAATTCCCCGTGAAAAACTAACATTTACATTTGTTAACTGTGTGGAACCACCTCCCCAAAGACAAAACTGAAGGTTTTTGGTACAACCAAATGCATCTCTTTTGAAACCTTGGGGATGATTTTCAGGAAAGAAAAATAGTTTTCGGGGGAGTAACATTATTAAGGCCACCAAAGGGATGGCAAAAATAGGAATTGCGATGTTGTTGTGGCATTTTTGAAATCCCCCACTGATGCTATTCAACAACAAACAACGAAATTGCAGTGTGCCCAGTCTCAAGGATGTAGATTAGATGCAACGAGGTATCACCTACACCTATTTCAAATCGACGTCAAAGTTCAAGAAAGAAAAGAGCTAGTATTGAATGATGAAAAGGTAATAAAGAACGAACATATAGCATTCTGGTTCTATTCATCTTGATGTCTTTTTCCACCACGCAAATCATTGAAATTCATGTAAAGACGTGTGGAAAGCTGCTTTCTACAAGATTGCGTTGGATTACCCTGTTACCACCTTTTGAATCCTACAATGGCAATTTTCACAAGTTCGTTGAATGCTTCATCCAATAGGACATACACGTACAACATGGTCAAATGTTCGTAGATCGTCCATATTGCCAAATTGCTTTGTTGCAAATCTATTCAGATTCTAGATCAATCATAGTGATTGAACCCCCGTTTTCATCATGGGGATGGTACCTATATATACCCAAAGAAAGCCGGGCTGGAATAAAAGGATTCTTCACAAGCCCTTTATGTTTACCTTAGTAATGATTATGGTTGCCTTAGTAATCAAGGGGTAGGGTAGGAAGGTAGTAAGGTCTAACCCACCACCGCGCCAAACGTCGGTCCTTGCTGACCAAGCGGCATGAGCATCTGTCCAAGCTTTTTTAAACCTCACAAAGGGAGTATTATGGGCATTCACACGAATAATTTGGTTCCACCCCCACCCCATCCAGTAACAGTCACTACCAGGATTCACATATATCATCATATATTTCTAGTAAGGGATCCCTATAAAACTTCACTTCCCAGTATCACTGGGTGAGGGGGTAGATCCAGCGAAGAAACCTTGTTGTTTGTGATGGTGATGCACGTTACTCTATTCGAAACATGTTCCAAATGCAACTTCCAACCTTTCCACTAATCATAGCAAAAAGATCAAACATTTGGAAAGATACCCCATTGAACAACATGATCGTCAACTGGCGTCATCTCCCCAGGCAGGATGAACACAAGAAAACATGCGAAACCACCACCTAGTTCCCTTAAACAATCACCATATGACCACCATCTTTGGGTGAATTTTCGTCAACCTGCAGGAACTGCTCGGGATGAAGATTTTTTCCCCAGCAGTTTGATACACAAACACTTGGAGGATCATCCCATTTAGTAAGTGGTTAATTTTCCATGGTGATCGTAAGTCCCCTAAGTAGGCTTTTTCCCCTTCCAAATGGGCATTTTATGTCTTATAAATGGGGGGGTACTAACCACTTACAAGTCCTGGGATGATCCTCCAAGCATCCAATGCCAAAACTCCTCAGCTTCCTGACTCCTCGCTTTTTTCGCGACCACGCTTGCGCCCCTAGTGGAAGCGAAAAAAAATCATGGGAACTGCCGGGATGATTTGACATGTCACCCATGAGTAGGTTGCAATGGGCAAGGGGGAAGTGGAAATTCGTGAAATAGTTACCCTCCCTGAAACTAAGCCCCCCGAGTTTCATGTTGAAAATCAATGGTTGGATTGTGACATTTCCTTCTGGGATGGCCTATCTTCGGGTGGAGTGTATTAAATATCTCAAGTCAACTCTCAGGAACAAACACAATCAGGATATCAATCAAACTAACATCATTTGCGGATCATGTGTAATCCATGAAGTTATTGGCACATTGGGGGGGTTATAACTCACATCTCCATCATTTATCAACTTTCCCAGGGCATGGTTGTTGAGCCGGGTAACTTAAACTGTGGTGGATTTCGCTCGTTCACAACCACAACAACAACAACAACAACAACAACAACAACAACAACGTCCTCCCCAATGAGTTTGATCCCTGTGTTCTTGATCAGGTCACAAAAATCAGTTTGTTTTCACCATCTCACCGACCAAGAAATCTCAAACCAAAACAGAACGTCACACATCTCCCCCTAAAATCAAAAATCCAAAGTTCACATGTCACGTCTGTTTTTGGAGGAGACAAACATTTCAAAAAAAAACAACAACAAGAACACCGACGGCCTCCTCCCCCGTTAAGAGGCCCCCCCAAAAAAGAACCCGGCGCCGCGCCTCTAAGTCCTTCACGTCAATGACCGGTTCGCCTTTCAAAATTCGACTCCACCAAACCTGGAGGCTGGACACAGAAAGGTCACCAACATGTTCAAGCAAAAGATAACCTAAAATGGAGGGTTTACTGACCCAGCGTATATATAATTTATATAGGTTTTCGGATTCTTCCATTTTAGATACCTGAAATGTTTGGTGATGATGGTTTTGGAGATGGGTGCTGGTGGGAGTGGATGGAGTTGGTGGCTCAAATAAAATCGTGACGCGCTCCATCATTGAATGTAGATCCAAGTGTTTGAACTTTTTTATGTTTGTGTTCGTCTCCCTCTCTCACTGAAGTACCACCAGCGTTCCTGGTATTTTATACCAATTGAACTTTTACATATAAAGAGTTCTCAAATGTTCTCAGGGTGGATCACAAATTTGAAAAAACTGCCTCACAGTACGCTCCTGAAAATCAATATGGACCCTAAAAGTCACCCAGTTGAAAAGGAAAATCATCTGAACCAAACCTCCATGAATTTGGGCTCAAAATGTTACACGGTTACACCCCTGAAGACTAACATGTCCCCCTAAAAAAAGACTACCTTAATAGGAAATACATCTTCCAACCATTGATTTTCAGGAAACATGCTAGTTTTCTGGGGAGTAATTTTCCAGGGTGTAAATGCAAAAAGAAAACCATCATCTCGTTCATCTCCTTTTTGTCATGGGAGCAGCTCCTTAGATGAACCCTCGATAACCTCCCCTGCATGTATGTATGTATGTATGTCTGTCTGTCTGTCTGTCTGTCTGTCTGTATGTCTGTATGTCTGTATGTCTGTATGTCTGTATGTCTGTATGTCTGTATGTCTGTCTGTCTGTCTGTCTGTCTGTATGTATGTATGTATGTATGTATGTATGTATGTATGTATGTCTGTATGTATGCATGCATGTATGAAAAACCATTTAAATATACACGCATTTTTTGTCCAACTCATATATAGTGACTTAAACTGACTTACCATGATTAACAGTAGTGCAAGATGAAAACGAAAGTTCAAGGCAATTGTTTGATCCACATCATTTGGCCCTAGTCATATATATCATAAATGGGTGAACATATGCCCTTATTAAAACCCTCATGATTTTCCCACACAAAACCCTCCCGTGAAGAGTCACAACTGCTAAGCACCCAAACGGAAACACTCATGCCACCAGGAAAAGGCGCCTATCGGAGCGGGGAGGGCTGGCAGTTCGGTATTTGATCGGTATGTTTTTTGGGGTCCAAAAATCACTCCTCAGCTTCGGTGTTTGGAAGCCTATAGGGTAGATACTCAGAATGACGATTTGAAAAGAACATATCTATATACAGTACCTTTTTGAATATGCGATCTTGTCACTTTTCATATCCATGCTTAAATTTCAGGGCTGCAGTATATGTTTATTTTCGGAGAAAAAACAAGTTACTAATAGTAATTGAGCTTGGTAGTAAGCAAAGATGGTGGGCCACCAGTCCTAGAACAGCATCGAACATCACCATTGAATTCCTCAATTCACCAAGATTTCCACCTGGATTCTGTCCCCCTTTGCCGTTTCTTTGGCCCATGCTGTCACATGTTCCCCTCAGACGGTGGCAAACGACTGTCTCAAATGGGATTCCCCCAAAGCTAGTTGATGATTTCAACCCATTTGGAAAATATCAATCAAAGTTAAATGATTCCCCCAAGGTTTGCTTGTTTTGTCAGCATGTATCGTTTATTTTCACTCATGTTATCTTTGTTTGCAAACCAAACCAGCACCAATACCAAGGTATATTGAGTTTGTCTGCGAATGTATTGGTAAAAAATAAGCAACAAATATACATGTACTATATATATAGAATATAACATTATAAACGTATATATCATTGCATATTGACATTATATAAAAGTAATATACCTTAGATATATATATATATATACATATATATAATATACCCAATTACTAGAGGGTGGTTTCAACCCATCTGAAAAATATGCTCGTCAAAATGGGTTCATCTTCCTCAATTTTCAGGGTGAACATGAAAAATATTTGAAACCACCACCTGCCAGGTGATTCAAAGTGACGTTTTCATCCCCTAGTTGGAGGTCACTTAACCCCTTAAAAGGGTCACTTAACCATCCCAAAAAGGTCACAAAGAATTGCCAGGTAGTTATCCCCTTCTCTCCACCCAAAAAAACAAAAAAACGCCACCGCCTTTCTCACTAAAAGCCGTAGCACTCGTCGGCCCTCTCGGGACGTGAGCTCCCAATCCGGGTCCTGAAAAAAAGGCGGCGGAGAAGTTCTTGGTCCTTTGCTTACCTTATGTTTGGAAACTAGGCTAACCCATAACATCCACATCTATGGTATATCTACCTACATGAATGGTTGATGGTAAAATTGTAGGTAAATATATACCATACATGGATGGTAATAGATGTAATAATTAATATATTGCTTAGGGGGTGCAAGGTTGTAAAATAAGGGTGTTTCTTGTAGAGGCATGTGCATTCTTTCTGGTTTTTTGTCTGATGTTTGTATGATTTTCTCAAGATGGTCTTTTTGTTGGCCTGTGGTGGAATGGGTTTCGGTTTGAAGATACAGCTTCGAGACTTTGACTGTCAAACAAAACTCCGTCACAACGACTTGCAGAGTATTGCAAGGCGCAACCAAAAACCAGCTGCAAATGGGGTGACATAACTCCTATAAGTGGGGTTACAACCCATTTTCGGCCATTTATAAGGGCCGCATATCTCCAATTCTAACTACTTGTAGTAGGCGCCCACCTTGTAGGGATGTTGTTGGATCGAATCCTTCACGGTTAAATTCTCCCTCGAAGTTGAAGTTCCATGCTTCACCTGAAAATGATGGTTAATACTGGTTGGTGGTTTCAGCCCCTTTGAATATTATTACAGTAGTCAAATTGGAAATCTTCCCCCAATTTTTGGGGTGAAAATTAAAAATATCTGAAACCACCACCTAGATTAACCTACCCGTCCAGTTCATCTCCGTTCATCTCCACATTGATTTTCAGGGTGAACCACAAAAAGGCCTGGTTGGAGATGTACAATCTGTGACTCTACGATCGTTTTAAATACCCAGTATAACCACCTATAAATGGCCGAAAAGTAATGGGTTTCCCGGTGTTGTAACCCCTATAAGTGGAGCTGAAATAACCTTACTTATGACTGGTGACTTTGGGCCCATCATTTTTCCCACGGTGCCATCTCAGGTGGGTCTCAAATGATTGGATTTTTAACAACTCTCGAGTTCCGAAACCTAAGACGCTCCGAGCCACCCTTGGATTTCTATATAGTAAAGGGTCCATGGACTAGATATAACCTACACTTCCCCTTTGTTCATGTGGATTCATCTGGCCATTTTTCACCTACATAATGTAGGTAAATAATCCATAAATGGATCAGTATGGGTGTAACTGCTGTTCGCAACATCCCATTGGGTGCAAGATAATTCCCCCTTTCCCATCGACATTTTTTTTTTTTTTGCCAGGGCTTCCGAAGGCTTTGCCCTAAGTCGGGTCCAAAGCTTGGCTCAGGACCGTACCGCACGCGAGTGCCAGACTAGGAAACAAGCACTACACGATGCGCAAAAGGGGAAACTGTAAGCTCAGCTTGGCTGAAGGCTAATTAGAAATCGTCTGAAACTGAGACCCGGTTGGTGCCAACTTCATGTGTTCTTCCAGGTAAATCAAGTGTAGCCGCGCCTTGAAAACCTGTACTTCAATCAATTGGTCAGCAGAAGCCGCCACTGTGCCGAAGGACTGTCGGCACATGGCTTGGAGAAAGGTGACTTGTTCATTCCGACTGGCGGTGTGAAGTCGTTCACGAATGACAGCGCGCAGGTTTTCTACGTCATGCTCAGCGGTGAGAACTTCCTCCACCTGGTCCTTGCTATCAGCACCAAGGTGTTCGTTTCGTGGCTCCTCCCCGGCGCAACTCAACGCAACAGACTGGGCTCTCTTCTTCCGACGCTTCTTGGCCATGTAGCTGTCGGAAATGGTCTCAGACAGAACGGCTTGGTCTGAGAATTGGTAGGTCGAAGGGCTGTCAGTATAGTCATTCAAGCTCTGGTCAAGCTGGCTCACTGCGTGAATCAACTTTGAGAGCTCTGCTGCAACATTCTCGGCCCCCAATCTTCTGGCCATGCGACGAGAAAAAGCGAGCGTTGCACTAAGCTTGTCCATGGCAGCAAAGTTTGAAACAATCTACAAGAAACAGGCAAGTCTCAGGTCCAATGAACCTGGGAGATCTCGCGACCAAACTGGCTTGAGCCAAAATGGCTTGAGCCAAAAAAAAAAAAAAATCCGTAGCCATTTTATGGGCATGTCTTTGTTTACCAGCTTTTCAGCTGTTGAGGTGCTTTTTTTTTCGGAGGATAGGATACCACTGGATCAGTGGATCACAAATATGTGAGGAACATTCCAAATCCTTGGGACCCTTATGAAGCACCTACGGAGTGTCCCTCATCAGGTTTTGCAGATCCATATCAGGTGTTCAGTATAAATTGGATATACAATTGGGTCAATAACACCATTCCCTTATGACATTCCATTATACTGATTGATTGGGTTTTGCAGATCCATATTGTAATGGCTTATGCAGAATAAGCCATCTTTGTGTGGATCCTTAAGACGCTTATTCAATTCCTAATTCCAAAAGAACTGGGTAGTTCTTTCATCCCCAGTACGTAGCAAAACAATCTACAAGGTGGGCCCCCTAACAGTTATAAATGGGGTCATCACTCAAAAAAGGAGGTTTAGAATAGAACCCAAGTTGCCCATATATGTTCGGCCAATTTATGGGGGTGGGTTTCGGCGCGGCGGGACCCATGTCACTCCCTTTATAACGATCATTAGGGGCCAACCTTGTTGGGGACCCTTGGTCACTGCTCATCTCGGATGCCAATCCCACCCTCCTCCCCGCGTTGAACCGGGACCTGTCCTCTTCTGGCTCTACCTTTCCAGCAAAATCAAACGTACCACCGTAACGTTGGTTAAGTTTAGCTTCTCAATGTCATATGTTGTAAAATATGTATTTTTTCAAAAAGAAAAGAAGCAAGATTCTCAAGACATTTGTGCGTTGTAGAAAGGTACCGTTGATGGAAGAAATCCCAAACAACCAGTTGATATGGTAGTTTGTCCCATTATTTACAGGGTTTTATGTCACATCCCAGGTGGTTGTTGTTTGGGACTTCTGAACCATTAACAGTATGAAAATCATATGAAAATCATATGAATTCTCTGCAACAAAGCAACCTTTCAAGGCCCAATCCTCCATCAACCACAGCCCCTCCCAACCCTGCCGCACCTTGAATTCCCAGTCGCCCGACAACAAAACCACGCGTTGCACGGAAATCTTCAGGGTGGTTTCTGTAATCTCCACCTCAAGCGGCCAGCAAAAAGAAAACAATGGCATTTAGTTTCCCGTAAGATGCTTCTTGAGGGAGCTAGGGTTTCTGAAGGGATATTTCTGGGAAATCATAGATTAAAATACCTCCCAAAAAAGTTTAATTTGGATCTGCTGGAGGTGCTGGGAAAAAGTCCTATAAACATTATAGTTACCAAATGGTGGTTTGGATGGTGCTTTGCAACATGTTTCATATTTTATTTGGGCTACTGCACCCGAGTTGCAAAAACATGCACTAAGTGTTGCTTGGTTCCGAGATTTTTCGGTTTCTAATCTAAGAATTGGATGAGTGGATGCATCACGCTTATAGTCAGTTACATATATCAACCCTGGAAGTCAACCACCATTGAAAGCATGTGGGTTCCTTTTAGATGATGATAAACACCTACTTCATCAAAATGGTGAAACTCCTAAACCAACCTATGCAAAACGGTGGCCGGAAGGACTTCGAGGGTAAATTATATCATATCTTTTCATGACAACCCTGTCATTAATTGGTTTTGGTTGACATTACCTTGCTCGGGGGCCAACATGCTCGGTCTACAAATATATTTGATGTTTGAAATGATATTGAAATCCATCAATATCATCAATTATTCCATGCAGAATAATAACATTAATATAACAATCAATCAATATTAATAATAATAATCATAATAATAATCATCATCATCATCATCATCATCATCATCATCATCATCATCATGGCGAGTGGCCTCCAGTTCTGGTCCCCCAACAAAAAAAATCAACTCCAGTGCCTCATTTAAAATTTCGAGGATTTCAGGATTTCCCTACAACCCACCCGACTTTCCGAGATTCGATGGAGGATCAAGAAATGTTAGGTGTCAATGGCTCAAAACCCTTACCAGTGGATTGACATTTGGAATTTGTTATATACTGCAATAAGGGACGCATGGGTAAGCAATTGCTTAGTAATGGTAACCTATGGTCACATACTTTTTCTCTAAACAAGTTCTTTTTTAACCCAGAAACCTGTGGAGGGATTGACATCCAAACAAAAATACCTGGAACCCCAAACAACCATTTATATAAATGGATGGAAATGGTGAAACAACCATTTTCTATACAAAGATTTGGAATCATCCAATTGAAACAACCATTTATAAATGTTTGTTTAGGGTTCCAGGTTGTCATGAAGTCTTCCATCCCCAATTGGTGTACCAGTCCCTTCGTCACCTCGACATCCTTGGCTTTCGCATCCTCTTGGACGAAGAGATTCAGCTCAACCGTCTCCTTTCGTATCGAAAAGAAGGCACGAAAACATACCCGGACCAAAAAACGTCCAAAAGAGCAGTGAACAAAAACACACATCCAATTTATGTGTAGATTTGTGCCATTGGCATCCATTTACTTTTTGGTGAGCTTCGGCTTCGACTTAAGACTTTTCACAAGTACAAAGGTGAAGCCGGCGAAAGTACAAGGTGAAACTTGTCAAATGGTTACCTTAATCCTCACAAAATTGGCCAGCATAATCCACTATAGAAACACTAAACAACCAGGGTTGTTATCTCATCAAAGCCAAAGCAACACCCCAAGATCAGCAAGATCCCCTCAACGAAGCCACCTTGGTCTGTGACCATGCGTACTTCTCAGGCACGAGCCCGCCTTGGACGGAATCAAGTGATCCATGGTTGAAGGCAAAGGTATCCCCTGAGGATCCAGGTACAACCCAGGGAACTACAGTAACATATCTCATCCCGGGAATGGCACTTTTGAGTCGACGATTTTCCTTTTTCCTAAGGTCGGATATGTTAGTTTCAAGGAGGGTGTGTATCTGGGAAAAATACTTTAGTTCGGAGGTCGTCATTTTAATGTGGTAATTCGAAAACTGACGTCGGGAGAATTAAGGTTGAAATAGGAAATTATCATCATAGAACTTCCCAGCCCCCCCCTCCACAGCCCCCCCCCCTGAAACCATTTGTTCGGAAAACTGTGTTGAGCAGGATTGAGCTGCTTTTGAGCAGAACTGAGTTGACTTTAAACAAAACAAAAAAGCGTGAGGAAATGCTGTGCGCGCCATGAAATTTGAACTGCAGCAGGTACGATTGAGCAGGATTGAGCTCATTTTGAGCAGGATTGAGTTGATTTTGAACAGAATTTATCTGATGATTCCACCTTCTTTTGTTTCAATCCGGCCCAATTCTGTTCGAAATCCGCTCAATCCTGCTCAAAATCAGCTCAATCCTGCTCAAAATGAGCTCAATCCTGCTCAAAATGAGCTCAATCCTGCTCAGTCTTACCTGCAAAAATTTAGATTTCATAGTATGCTCCGCATTTCCTTCAGTTTTTTCAATTTGTTTCAAACCAGCCCAATTCTGCTCAAAATCAGCTCAATTCTGCTCAAAATGAGCTCAATTCTGCTCAAAATGAGCTCAATCTTGCTCAAAATGAGCTCAATCCTGCTCAATCCTACCTGGTAAAGTGCAGATTTCATGGCATGCACACCGTTTCCTCGCTTTTTGTTGTTTCACTCAAAATCAGCTCAATCCTGCTCAAAATCAACTCAATCCTGCTCAAAATCGGCTCAATCCTGCTCAAAATCGGCTCAATCCTGCTCAGTCCTACCTGCTAAAGTTTAGACTTCATGGCGCGCAGCATTTCCTCGCGTTTTTTTGTTTTGTTTAAAAGTCAGCTCAATTCTGCTCAAACTCAGCTCAATCCTGCTCAACACGGTTTTCCGAACAAATGGTTTCAGGGGGGGGGCTGTGGAGGGGGGGGCTGGGAAGTTCTATGATATCAAGGTCGGGAGGTCGGGTTGGGGAGCTGTGTCTGTGTGTGTGCGAACGGCGTCGTGGCAAGCCATCATCAAAGAGCTGCTCGCAGACCTGCAGCCGCCCCAGAAAAAAAAAAACTTTCAGGGGCTTGAACAGTTTTTTGTCCAAAAAACTTTGCGGGACTTTGAATTTTTTTCCCATCATCCGGGGCGCTAAGATAGTACAATATATATCTGAATTACGTGGCACAGCTTCATGTGGGCGCGGAACATGTACAAAAAAGAAAAGGCTTGGCCCCGCCATTTCTTTTTGAGTTTCTACCCGCCTCACTGTCATTACAAGCAGTGAGTGGCCGAATCCTGGAGCCAAGCATGTAAAAATTTGGGGAAAAACTTTGGGGCCCGGCCTCATCGCCAGGAAAAGTAGTGCGTGCTTGCATGGCTGTTGGCAGGCCTGCACAAAGGTCAATCACATACCGTCCGGAAATGTATATGTTCAACCACCTTTTGCCAGAAAATCCCTTGACACTTGCCCCCACTGGCTTTGAAGACTAGACGCTTCCAGAAGGCGTCCTTTGTCACTGATTCCACGGCCTTGAAGGACCCGGAGCCCATGCAAACACGCTCCCACACTCTGTGACTGGCATGGTCCTCCGGACCGTTCATGTGGCACAGGACAAAACCGCAAACATTGTTGGTGACTGCGGACAATTTCATGTCCCTGCTGACTGCTGTCTGCAACATACAGACGGTAGCAGCTTGAATGATAGCCAAGGTCTCGTGCGTATTCATCGATGATTGTGGCAAATGCCGTGTCCCACGGCCACCCCACACGCGAGTTGACCATCACGCTACACGACATGATAGCCAGACACGGTGAAACACCCCTTGAAAGACCCCTTGCCAAGCCAAAACAGCTCAGATGTTCCAATTTTTTACATAATGATAAAAGTTCCGTCTGTAGAAATGGAGGCCGTTTGCCAGATTCTAGGCGTTCAAGTGCATAAGAGCCTTTCTTTCACTGAAGAGTTTCTGTCATTCATCTTCATCGAAAAAAAACTTTTGGACCTACGAACAGTTTCCTTGGCAGTACAAAACTTTTCGGTGCTCCAAAGGTTTCTTTTTCTGACATCTTCACAAAAACCTTTCGACACCATCCCCAAAAATCTCGCGTCAACCCAGCACGCCTCTTCTGCTCTTCGACACCCACTCGCTGCAAAGATATCGCTGTGCTGCTGCTTCTGCTGGTGCTCTGAAATAAGCATTACAGGCTAGGTCGTCAATTTCAAAAATAATTTGGGTGACGTCGCTGACGTCGCTCTATTTGGGTGTTTCCGAAAATAGTGGTACCCCCAAATCATCCATTTTTAATAGGGTTTTCCATTATAAACCATCCATTTTGGGATACCCCTATTTTGTAGACACTACTCGTACGTACGTAGTAGTATAAGTAAGGAAGGTACGTACGTAACTAACTACTACTACTACACATACTACGAGT